>PNEQ01012615.1:0-13796 GCA_003012365.1 Medauroidea extradentata
GGCTCAACGTGACGACAACGCTGCGTTGTAGCAGTCCCGGCGTTGCCAAACTCGCCGCCGAGTCAACGCCGGAACAACGCTCTGGCGGTGTACGTCCGTCTGCAGCTACCCGCCGGGCTAAGGTATTTCCACTACGCTCATCGCCAACGTTACGCCAACGCTACGCTAACGCGCCGCTCGTGTGCAGGCGGCCTTAGCCATGTCAGCAGCTGACTTAGTTTAATTTCGTCTCTAGACGTACTATTTCGAAACGAATAATTCACAACAGGCATTATAATGAAAACAATGTAAAAGTAATAAAAACAATATTGCATTAAAAATGTACACATGCTAACACAAAAATACTATATTTGTAAAGAAAAACAGAGCCAATGGGTGTAGCCATTTTAACATTTATCTCCTCTCCCCTTCTCCTTAAAAAAATTACCACTTCCGTCAAATATGAATTGACAACTCCGTGTACAACACCGTGACAACTATGTGCACAATACTGAGTCCTTAATGTTCTACGTGCTTCCTTTGGTATGCCTTCTGAAAATGCAGGTTTGAGAAATGCCACACAAACAGATGCACACGCCGGTCGGCCCCATTTGGATGCACAGAGTTTTGCCAAGTGTGTAGGGTTAACTAATACGGATATTTCGATTACCATATTTTAAAATGCAGAACCTATAACATTTTACACAATTATTTTAGACGAATATTGACATTGCTAGAACTAATGAATGAAATGTGTTTTTACGCCATATAAAATAATATATCGTTGTGATCATACGCATCATATTAACAGTCTTCTTAGTCCCATTAATAAAAATTATAAACTATATCATGTAAATTAATTTGTTTCATGCGATTTTTACTAAGTACATGCAATATGTTTACTTAGTTCAATTTGAAGACGTTGATTTTTCATACGCTTATATGGCCACCATTTTGCCGTCCTAACTTCAAATGACGCAGGTCAACAGCAGCATTTTGTAAATTGAATTAACAAACCCCAAAAAACCTACAAAGTTCACTTTCCTTTGTGAATTACAATAATTTTTCGAGAATTCCGCCATTTTTTAAAAAAATAGACAAAGTCCTGAATATTAGCGGCTATTACGTACTTAGCATGGTTCAATCACAATAAAAACATTTCGGGATTAACCACGTGTTACGTTATTTGCTTCTGACACAGTGATTTTATTTTTTATTACGTCGACAGCGAAATCTTTAGAGGCGGTTACACAACTTTACACGAGTGCAGGAATTGTAAGAGGAATTGGCCATGACCTTGTTAGGCGTTCACCTGAAGCGATTTCAGGAAATCACGGAAAACCGTAATCAGGATGGCCGGTGCCGGGAATCGAGCCAGGGTCCTTCGGAACGTGAGCCCAACGTGTCACCGTTACGCCACCTCGCTCGGATATGACAGTGATTTAGAAATTTTGACCCTAGACTTTAAAGGTTGTTGACGGTTAAGTGAGTGCTTTTTATGACAGCGCTGTCAATAATAAAAGAAAACAGTAATTAGGGAATAAAATACGTTGAAAGTAACGTATGTGTACACATATACATTATAGTGTTGCCCGGATAACAATAACAACCGAAGTACGCTATTTTAAATAGTCAACATTCCTTTATTGTCAAATATAACATGCTACATGCTATATAATACATTGAACTATATCCTAAGAAAGTTTTCCAATAGTTTCACAAACTCTCTGTTTGATATGAGTGTTTCAAAATGATGATTATTAAAATATATTGTGTAGGCCTACCTTCACTTAGTTCTCATTAGTCACTATTTTACCCATGTTAGGCCTATATACGATAGATCTCAAACAAGGAATGATTTATTTTAATACTTACTGACTTCTATGTTGATTCCGAACAACATTATAAGCCCAATTTGTCTGTACTCCACTCAGAGGCAAAGAAAATCTGTTTCCGACTGCAATGGATGCATTTAAAAATTTTTGTAACTAAATATTTCCGTCACCGATACTTTAGCAACTATCGCGTGTGTTCACTGAAAGAAAACATCTGTAGAAGTTCTGTATTATACCCGGAAGTACTAAGTTCATAATGTAGCCTTAAGAGGTCTCAATTAATTAATATTAATGTGTTAGGAAAATGTAATAAATTGCCTTAGGTAAGGCCTACAAACCGCGTTGGATTTTCTAACACAGTAGACGTTATTTAAGGAGTACGCCCACTGTAACATGCTATCTAGTGAAACTACGCTATGTTCAGGATTCTAAATTGGAAACTGAGACAGAAAAAAAAATCTAAAAAACACACAATTGTATATGGATTGGCGGAAAGGTTGTGTAGAGGATAAGCACCCGCTTCATTGCAGAGATAAAGCTGTAATATATTACAATATAGCTGGCGTGTGATTCCAGTATCGTTTTCGTTAGTAAATTATTAGTAAAGCAAAGTATTATATAAAATAAGTGGTACCAGAAAAAAATATTCAAGAAGATTCAACAGCAACTTAAAGCGAGAAGATGTATAGAGACGTATTATTCTTCGTCCAAGACGTGAAGTGCATAATTAAAACAAGTTTGTTCTGCCGGGAACATTCCTTTGATCTCCCCCGAGCATTCTTTCTGGCTGCGTTCCGTCACAGGTGTAGCTGGAGACACGACACAAACCTCAAGAAAAAAAAAAGGGGGGGGGGTGGAAGTAACGTCGAGTAACAGAAAAGGTGTGCGTCAAAACTACTGAATATGTATATATGTATACAAATTCAATGGTTCAAACTGTCTCTCGGCCAAGAGATCATGTGATGTAAGATTCTCGTTGCGATAAAGTTTCTAAGAATACGTATGGAGTAATATTCTACGTAGGAAACATCGAGTAATACAATATTTTTTTCGATATCATCCGTTGTTCCGACGAACAACTGGCTATTTAAAATTTATATTAACGCGTGCTATGCACACAGCTCTCAAGAAGAAAACGTAAATGGATTCACGAAAATTTCATAAAGTTTCTTCAACACCTCAAATAACAATGTTCAAAACAAAAGTGAATTCGCTTTCGATAGCGAAATGTCGAAATTTAAATGGTCCACTGTGTGTAAATAAACGCACATAACTCTAAAACACAGCCATGTAAAACTCAATCTTTAAATGTAAATTTTTAAAAAATAATATTTTAAACCCGTTTTTGGTAGAATAAAGAAAGTTTACTGTAAACAAAAAAAATAAAATGTTCATATAGGTAGAATTTACTTCGAATATTTCCGTTTCACGACTGTATTGCCTTCAGTTCAGCACAACTTTACTTGTTACAAATATGGCTGAATATATGAACATGTGCACAGTGAGTCATATCCACGAAAAAAATAGTTTTAAAAATTGAAAACGCAAGCTAACCATACAGTTAATGACCTAACCAAAAGAAATTTTGTTTATGGCAAACAAATTTAGTAGTGGTTCATTTGAGAAAGGGCAGGGGCGGGAAGATTCTGTGCAGCAACAAACTAAATACGTCTATGTTACATAGGGAATATATTGATCGTTTCGGAATCAATCACACAGCAGTAAATGCATTTTTTGTATAATTTTCCCTCCAATAGATGACAGGAGTTCTTCAGGTTTTTAGTCAGGTTGCAAGTACTGGAGGAAACTGCATCCTAGCAACTCACATTGCTTAACTCGCGATAGGGATGATAATGTAGGCCACATTATGTCCATTGTCTTTCACAGTTTATTACACATTGTATTGGCAGCAGTATGTGGGCGAGTATTATTGTCTGCATAATGTCGTAAGAAGTACGCAATATAACCGGTAGATAAATGGATACGTAGTGACCCACGAAAGGCCCGATAAAACAACCCACAACCACACAAACACACGATCACCGATGGCGGCTCAATACAGTGCATGTTATAGGTCGTTCGGGATAAAATGAGCAGTAAAAATTCAACCTTTGAAAAAAAATCACTAGCCGCTACTGCATATAATTTAATATTAAGAATAGCTACCTTACTACTTAGCGAATTACTGTATGTAGTTCCGTATACTCTCCTGTTTAAATACAACAATACTGAAACAAAATCAACTGAATTAGACACATACGTGTTTCATATAATGAATGAACTTTTATTTAACAAACGGTATAGATTTCTATACCGATAGTATAATTTATCTTAAACGCTAAAACATCGAGTGACGTGTCCAGAGAGGCAAAACATTTCCCGTCGTTAGCCGTTACGCGCGGAAAGATACAAATTGGCTGATAATATAAATTTAGCACGGCCTTTTCGCGTGCTCATTTTACCGTGAACTGCCTTTAGGAGTCCTCCTGTGTACATGCGCCTGATGACTGACACTAAACTATACAACGACCAAGTCAGATTACGGTCATCATTGACAACAAGAACAAAGCATTAGCATTAGGAAAAGCCAACACGACGCTAGTCCTGTGCCCATTCCCGATGTTCGAGAAGTCCGGGGTTCGATTCCAAGTCCGGCCATCCTAATTTTGGTTAAAAAAAATAGTTCCAGGTGAACGCTGGGATTGGTCTTCGATACAGGCCCTGTTATATACCCCTCCCGTTTTCGTCTTTGATCACTTTGTAGGCCTTGAAGAGGACATGTAAAACACCCAATTATTGCATAAAGATGTTTTACCGACATTTAATACGAACAATATTGGTAATTGTTCTAAACAGGGGTGACCTCCAACCTTCACGTAAGCATGTAAATGCCATACGAGATTCTGCTACATCCGTATAAATCCTATGCGCACTGCGCCAACACGTCACAGGTAGCTATATATTGGCAATCAAGTCCGTGTCTGTGACCATGGGGGTCTCATGGCATTATTCCCGTGCTAAATAATTGCATTTATTTTGGTCGGTTCTCTCCGTTAGCTGGGCACATGTTTATAATTGTAATTTTTATTGGGCTTTACGTCTCGTCGACAGCAGGCCATTAGAGACGGTATACACACAACTTTACACAAAGACGGCGCTGGGACATGGCCTTTGTTAAGGAATAATTCAAGCATTCGCCAGGAAAGATTTCGGGAAACCACGGGAAACCGAAGTCAGGATGGCCGGAGCCGGGCCTCCCGAATGATGTTTTGTAGTGAGGTCCCTATTCCCGTTTCATTTTTGGTAGATTTTACGAAAATATCCCGTATATTCATTTTTTTTTCTTGTAATGTAGTTTTCTGTCTGATCAATATTTGATGTGGTAAAAATAAAAAACAGTATGTCAGACGTAAAATGCGGCACGTCGATAAGCATTTCAGGTACACTTAGTAGTAACAGCTTATAATAAAACAAATAACGTGCAGTTACAATTAATGATATGAGTTTTCAAACATTAAAGAATTTTTTTCTAAATGAAGGTTACAGTTTGTCCAAATTAAACGATGATTATACCAACAAATTATTCTTCACAACACTTGAAGTTATATGGCTAAACAAGTACTGTCGAGGGTACAAGACGAATATCGTGCAGGAAGAATGAGATACTCTTACAAACGTGAATGGCCGTCACAACTCGTTAGTTCCCCGTGAAACGTCCTGCCTTTCTTACAATTTCAGGTGAAAGAAATGCAATCGCGTACGCGCTGGCTTCGTATGTCCTGTGGTTGCAGCGCGGAGGCCTGTAAGTCACAGTGCGGCGACAGCGGTCGGCCGGACCGGAAGTGCGCGCCGTTTGCCTTCGGGACGCCCGGCGAGGCGTGGCACATTTCGCGCCGCAGCGCCGCCTCCGCCCCTACCGCTCGTTAATTAATGACCACAAACTGGCGAGGGTGGGGAAACCTTATCGCGTCAGGCCAGCGTGCTGACCCGCATTCCGTTCTACAGACCCCTGGATAGCGGCATGCAAGAAACTGCCACCGAATAATTATTTCCAGATTAAAATTACCTACAATGATTACGTTTTATTTGAATTCGACGAAGTGAGTGTTGTAACGAAAAATTGGTGTAACTGCAGAGAAGTCGATATCTATTTAAAAAAAAAAACCTCTTTCTTGACGGTTAGGTCTTGTTGACAGCGAGATCATTACAGCGGTTACACAGAACCTTACACAAGGACAGGAGTGGGGTGATGAATCGGCCATGGCTGTTGTTAAGGAACCATCCCAGAATTTGCCTAGATTGATTTCGGGAAGTCCTGCAAAACCAAAATCAGGATGACCGGATTCGGGCATCGAACCCGGGTACTCCCGAATGCGAGTTGAACGTGTTGCAGTTGCGCCACAACACTCGGTCCTCTAGCTGGAATGGTCGGCAATTAATGTCATACTACACTACTATAACATTTGAGGTTAAAATCATGCATATTGTGAGGACCATAACGTATTCTGAGATAAAGGCAACGAATGGGCAGAACGAAGTTTTATTTCAATAAATAATACACTATCATAACAAATTGTTCAGAGTGGACGCGTCACATGCGAACTTGTGTTTTATTGCACGTTACCACCTCCCACAGTTAACATAGCAAGTTTACACACGCGTAACAGGCTTGTCATTCAAAGCCTCTTAATGGTTAGAATATGTATTTCCAACCTGTCGTTCTCTACCCGACATTATACAGGATGTTACTGAACAACACCGACAAACTCCGGCAGGTGATTCGTTATGAAAAAACAAGCATAAATTATGCTTTGCATTTTTCGCCTAAACTTAATATTAAGGGAGTAATGAAACTCTGAATATCAAAATTTATAATCGTATTTTCCCAAAATATCGGGAACTAAATAACATAAAAAACAATATTTTCAGCATTGATTAATGCTGTTGGGACCTTCAAACCAACATCAAAAACAACTTGATACCTTCCACCCTTATGCAAATAATAGGGTGACTTCCCCTACAATTGCATACGACTATTTTACCGTCAGGGTTTTCGAACATTAGAAGATGGTTTATTGAGAAATGAGATTTGTGTAACAAAAAAGGTCCTCTTGTTGCAACTGTCTAGGACATACCGTTTATGCTCAAAACACGTCTGAATACTCGCACAGACAAACGGAGCCCAGAGCATAGGCAATCCTGCGAACACCCATGTGATGTGTGCAGCGTACAGACGATGGTGGACATTAACTGTCAACAAGTACAATACTGTTAATGTCGCAGATCAATTTGTTGCTAGCATTCTGCGTACATGTTGTAGCAATTGTGAACGAAAATGGTAGGTCCCAGGCAGCCGAAACATGTGCAAATGGTATTGTGTTCGTCATGCTGATAATAAACCAAACACGAATAACTTCGTGAGGTAATATTTGAAAAAGAAAAATAATAGTACAGTGTCGGTATCAATGTTGATTCTTCAAAGTATGGCAACTACAACCGCCACGACCGTCTAATGGTCGCTATGCTTGTCTCCCTACAAGAAGATAAGGTTTTGATTACCGGCGGGTGTCACGCCAATTATTACTTTTGGGAATCGTGCCGGTACGGTGACATTGGCCGGTGGTTTTTATCGTGGATCTCCCACTTTCCTTATCCTCCATTCCCAGTGCAACTCCATGTTCACGCCATGTCACACCTCTTTGTCTCTCAAAATCTTAAATGTTACGAGCCATCCTAATCTCTTCATTCAATCGGGCAGTATTCCTACAAGAACTCCTTTAGGCATGCGTTTGTTGATTCTGAAGTCATAAGAACGCTTTTATACTTGTTGCTTTTTTTTTGTGGCTGTTAATGTATTTGATTTGTTTAATTTCAATATTTATGCACAGTACACAGTGGCATGCATTGCTATCACGTAATACTTTTTTTTTTATGCGTCCGACCCATGATCGCAACCCGCACAACTACTTCTGCATGTGTATTGAAAGTAGCCTACACGGCTCGACACACGCCGTCTGTTACGCTTGCATGCTACTTTTTTTAAAGGCGTTTGGCGAAAACTGTTTATTCGACAAGACTAAGCTTTCCGAACTGTTTCTGTGTTTGCAATCACACCCATGTTACACATTAAGTGAATTTCATGGCCGACATTTTAAAAGGTGTAACATATCAGATTTATTGCTGCATCGCGTGGGAAGCGTAACGTTTATACAAATCAATTGCTTTTAAAAACCTGATTTTTGGGAGATAGCATGCTTTAGAGAAAACACATTGATACCGACACTGTACTATTATTTTTTTTCTTTTTCAAATATTACCTCACGAAGTTATTCGTGTTTGGTTTATTATCAGCATGACGAACACAATACCATTTGCACATGTTTCGGCTGCCTGGGACCTACCATTTTCGTTCACAATTGCTACAACATGTACGCAGAATGCTAGCAACAAATTGATCTGCGACATTAACAGTATTGTACTTGTTTACAGTTAATGTCCACCATCGTCTGTACGCTGCACACATCACATGGGTGTTCGCAGGATTGCCTATGCTCTGGGCTCCGTTTGTCTGCGCGAGTATTCAGACGTGTTTTGAGCATAAACGGTATGTCCTAGACAGTTGCAACAAGAGGACCTTTTTTGTTACACAAATCTCATTTCTCAATAAACCATCTTCTAATGTTCGAAAACCCTTACGGTAAAATAGTTGTATGCAATCATAGGGTAGTCACCCCTATTATTTGCATAAGGGTGGAAGGTATCAAGTTGTTTTTGATGTTGGTTTGAAGGTCCCAACAGCATTAATCAATGCTGAAAATATTGTTTTTTTATGTTATTTAGTTTCCGATATTTTGGGAAAATACGATAATACATTTTGATATTCAGAGTCTCATTACTCCCTTAATATTAAGTTTAGGCGAAAAATGCAAAGTATGATTTCTGTTTGTTTTTTCATAACGAATCATCTGCCGTAGTTTGTCGGTGTTGTTCAGTAACATCATATAGATCTCCGTTTGAAGTTCTCTACCACATGTATAAATTTGACTCTTAAGGTTAGGCCTAACTACTATTTAAAATATTTAACTGTGGCTGGCGGTAGAGATCGTAAAATAGTGCATGTATTATGAAGCTAAAGCACAGTGACGCGTTACAAACATACTTGCCTACAGTTACACACATACACGTGTACACCTTCTAGCCTTGCTTTCCTGCCCTGCGACACAGTCTGAAGTAAACAGAACATACAGTACTTTGCATTCAGCGTGACACAAGTAATGTGACAAACTACAGCTTATCCACGCGCACAAGCTCCGCGCCTATTTCTTTACCTTGCATTCCTACGCCAGAACGGGGGCATACCTTTCCTAGTCATTTGTAGCGACGAGAAGTGATTAAACAAGGGTGTGGCAGCAGTGAGGCGACACTACATAGCGACTACAATGGCTTACAGCAAACATAAACGCTACTGAACTTCTTTGAAGCTTAAATTGGCAGTCTAATTTGCAATGAACGTAACTCGTTCGATTCACTGTATTTCAAATGTCCTACACGCAATATCCGGCGCATACAACAAAGCGCTGTTGTTTAATTGGCTCAAACCTATTTTATGTTGGAAAATATGATACTACTGTCGTACAGAATTTGTCTTAAGCGCCGCAGGTTACTCAGCAACTTGCGCAATACAACTTAAAGAAGTTTAGAGAAACATAGTCAGACATTAAATTTATAAGTGTGTTCATGACAAAATAACATGACATTGTATTTGTTAGGCGTAAATACAGAATACAACAGATAAGTAGGTAAAATTAGTTTCCCGTGTTTTTGTGGACTGCTCTAAGTTTCTACATAAATTAAAAAGTTTAATGTAATACCATTATTCTATTAACTAAGTCTTTCCTAACCGGATCTTTGAAGTTAACTGCAGGTCACATATTAAACTGGCGCTTCTCCATAAGGCCTGAGCCAATATTCCTTCAGAATTACCGTGTTAAAAATCAACGATATTGGTCACACTCATCCTACACATACCAAGTTTTCCGCAAAGGTATGGACTCTACTGCATATAATTCAACATAAACTCTAGTTGTCTTACTGCTTATATATGGTTGGCAGCAAAGTTACGCAATATAGTTCCAGGAATTTTCCATTTAAATACAACAATACAGAAACAAAATCAACCGAAATCGACATAATATTTTATACAATTAATTAACTTGTTTATCAAACTGTATCGATTCATACTGGCTGCACAATTTACCTTACATGCGCAAACATCAAGTGACGTGTCCAGAGAGGTTAGACATTTCCCGCCGTTAGCCGTTACGCGCGGAAAGATACGAACTGCCTGAAAATAGAACTTAAGCAGGTTTTTTTTGAGTGCTCACTTTATCCCGATCCGCCTATACTATCGGATTCCCTGTGCATTCCCGATGTATTTCCTTGGTGAAACACACCCCAAACTTGACGATCCTGATCAAAAGGGGGTGACTATACATATTTACCCACAACTTTTCTAAGGTGGAAATAGCAACTTTTGAACAGACACTTCTCAGATTCATACAACAGTATATATCTTCAATCATGCTTCCGTATTCAATCAATCTTGGATCACATAACGTAAAAGGATGGTCCGCTCAACCACTTTGCAACGTTGCTCACGAAGGTCATCCTACAACACCATCAACCGAAACGATGTACGTAACGCGACGTAAGCGTAAGAAGGTTGGGATAGTACTCAAATGACAGGTAAAAAACAGTGTTTCCAGATTAGAGGCTCTCAAAACTAACTGAAAGGCTAATGCATTCGGGTGGGTGAAACAACCTCCCTGTACGAACCAGACACCTAAGGGGCCTTAACCGACTGACGCTACTATACTCGCGCCTGTGAGTTATGGGCCTAAGACATTACGGCCACCAAAGACTCGGAGCAATCAAAGATTCGGTTTTAATTATCATTTGGCAACTAACGTACTTTTGTGTCAGTTTATTTACTACATCTTCTTAACGAAAACTTTGTACTATTCTTTAGTTTCGAGACTTTTTAAAAATCCTTTTATAAGTTTGTACACCCCTACAACATACTCAATATTTTTAATCCCGTGTATTAGCATACACGAAACCCATGCAACGTACTTTAATGAGCCTACTAGACAAAGCCCTTGAGACATACAACATACGGTTAAATATTATATTCAAGAAATACGTACGACAAAATAAATTATTGTACTCGTGCCAAACGTTTCGCCGGACAGAAGTCTTACGTAGCACGCAAAGAGACGATTAAGGTCATTAGGTGAAGACACGATTAAGATTATTCGGTTAAAGATACGATTAAGGTTATTAGGTGTACGTCTGTCGAATTTTTGGGAATTTTCCCTGGGAAAGTATTTTATTATTTCATATGCTCGCATATATGATAGACAAATTTTTTAAAAATAATTAACCACGATGTCTATGGTTAGGAGTCTACTAGAATGAAGGAAGTCGATGGAAGGGTGGGTGGGAGAGGGGAAAGGTATATTCCTCTCTCCACACGCTTGAGATAAAGCACGTAGAATGATCCTTTTTTTAACGTCGGTGAATTCCTCATCGATCATGTTATATGACACCCAGTAATGTTTACAGACAATGACAAATTGTTCATCTTATACGTGCGTGAAGGCGAATCACAAATAATACGGCATACACCAAACTGAGGCGACTAAATTGATCAGCGGTTCAGCGTCAGATAAACAAAAGGTAAGAGAAATAATGAATACCATAAAATAAAAGTAATAAGACGTGAATAACTATAGCATATCAAGAAGTAGCTGGCCGTCAAACAAAAATAGTGTATATTATTTAACTACACAAAGAATTACCATCTGTAAATTTTTAAGTAGTCTGCTACAGCAATTTTGGTTCAACAAATATTGAAAAACCGATGTTACAGAGTTCGTTACATTTTGCGAGCAGTAAAGGAATAAAAGTTAGTTTAAATAAAACAAGATGAAAAATAGTTATTTATTTTCAGCTGTTTCCTGTTTAAAAAAGTAAGGACAGCGAAGCTGCGATACTTTCGTTACGAACTTACAAGAAGAGATCGTCGATTGTCCTTTGAATATAAAGAAAGTAGGGAAACCCTGTTAAATATTTTACAATCTTAAAAAAGTAATTAACAAGATGTTTGACCTACGTGCGACCACAGAGTTGTCTGCAATTCAAATGAAAGTAAAAGCAACGTAACAGTCTCATTTCACAACTTTGGCTAACCGTCTCAAGATTCATCAACAGCATCTCAAACATCGAACGAAACCTCTCAGAAACAAGGTAGTAACGTAAATCATTAAACTACAGTTCAATTCCGGGAACACAAAGAAAATACAGCAGATACAATATTATCAGCCATAGAAAAAATATAAATGCAACTTACAGCATATGAAGAATCCAATATAAATATCCCTTTCTCTGAACAGCTAGACTACATGACATTCTGTTGAGTCATTTCATACGTACGTCAAAAATGTAATAAAATAAAAAAAAAAAATAGCGCCACGAATAGGTACACTAACGAGAAAAAAAATCCCTTTTTTTGTCGGAATCAAATACCAGCCCCTAATAGTTTGGAAAAAAAATGAACGACTTGAAAATTTGAGTTACATAAATAAATTTTTTCCTCAAGGGAAACGTACCGGACGATGCCGTTAGTCGGCGAGCTTTATCTGGGATCTCCGGTTTCCCCAGCCCTTTCATTCCCGCATTGTTTTATACTCACATCACATCACCCTCACCAATGCTGAAAACCTCGCTGTACAGTCGGCCTCACACGATTTCCAATTCCGTACATCAATTTTCTGTTAGCACTATTGTTTTCGTGTGAGCCACGTTCCAGCACACTCCTAAGGAGTCTGTATCTGGTCCTAGCAGAATCCGTATACAAAAGTTTGCCCAGAAACGTTCCAAAACGTACCCTATTTTTCTGTTAGCATTTTTCTTGCTTTCTACCCATAAACCTCTATATTTAATCGCATCAGCTTTGTGTTAAGTCATATGAACATAAAAATTCCCGACAGGCTCTGTTTAAAATGGCGTCGACATCACAAAATCTCGTGACTCTAATCTCAATTCATTAAATTCGAAGCATTGCTAGACTACCATAACCACAGCCTTTATTTCGTTTGTGCAGGCAATGTCTAGTCCATAATTTCCGTTTGCGTTTCTCGTTCTTTTTCACAAAAACCGACTCCATTTTCATTAAAATAGAGGTCAAGTGTTTATTTCAGTTTTCTGTTTCTCCGAAGGCAGATCAACGTCGTCTATCGTGTGAATACGTACAAGTAGGAACGAACCGTTTCTTTTTATAAAAAAAAACTTCTACTGAATGTGACATGCCCAATGTAATACCCATAGTATATCAGAACGAAATATAAATTGTACATCGTATGAGGCGGGTGCACGATTATAAGTAGGCCTACTTAATAATATTTTCCAACTACAAGTTTTTCGTGAAGCGTATACATGTTTTGAGATCTAATGCTCTAAATGTTAACATTGTTAGACAGTAAATTACGTCCATATTACCTGAAATTTGTTGGAAGATAGTAAAGAGTATTTTTTTCTTCCAACACATTTTAAATGATATCGAAGCAATGTAAAAGATGTAGTATACTAAAATTTACAGCATGATATGTCAAAAATGTTGATTTTAGGGTATTTACGTAAGCATCACTTCGATGTCGCCACTAGTTCGATAGACGTATAGGAATAATCGAAAGCACACTTCACGTGTTTTCCCAACCTTAAGGATCTAATTAATTTTGACATTTGTGTAAGTATCAAATTTAAGTGACCATAACAACGATAGACCGTTGGGTTCGAGCTATAGAGACAATTCATTGTATACCTTTTACATGGGTCGAATTTATAAATGTTGTAAAACTGCCCTTCGGATATTTACGTTTCATCATTTTGAAGCAAAAAGTTACTCTATATCTCGAGGGCTCT
>PNEQ01012615.1:13896-36231 GCA_003012365.1 Medauroidea extradentata
CCCCCCCCCCCCCCCCTTTGAAGCCGAATTTCGAACAATCCCTTCTTAAATTATTGCGTACGCCCTGAGGGGAATTCACACTTAAAATTTCATGTTTTTGTAGGTCCTGCGGTTTGGGCCGTGGTTTTATATGTGAGTCAGCATTATCTTTTATAATACTGAGATTTAAGTTCAGCAAATAGGGATTTCACTGAAGTATACACCACTGTAGTTCCTAGTGAACCGTCACAGATTATCGATCTATGATATTCAAATCCCTGAATAAGAATATCGCTAATCCTGCTGAGACATAATTAAAGTAATAGTTATTTGAAGTGATAATCATACCCAATAAATTGTTTTGAGCCAATCGTGGCCACAGGAAACTACTTGTATGTTCATTAAAATTATTTATTTTCACATTTAAATTTCTAAATTTTCAGAATTTGTAATGGATACGAAAACAAGCTTTATAACATATGGGCTTGGAGGTTACGCACTTCAAGGTAATAAAGGAACTAAGTCTGCGCAAAACTGTATGTAAAAATACGTCAGTTCTCACACCTCTTTCTCCGTATTAGTTTTTCACTTATTCATGCATCATTCGCAGTTGATTTTGTACATTATGACGCGTTAGAAAATAGTTACACTGTTTTTCACAGGTGTATCTAACAACTTTAAATAGTGTCAAGTATTTGGGACCACTTCGGTTGACTAGCGTTCTTTCTCCTATAAATGGTCAGGTTGCATGAATTCAGTGCCACAAAACTTAACCCTAAGAACTGTACATTAATCCACAGCTCGACTGGTATTTGAACTCTTAACATCGCTTGGTAACATTTTAAATAGTGACCACTTTTCTACAATAACTTTTTAAATTGAAATAAGATACGCGTAAATTAAGACACGCATCAAAATCTACTATTACACCAGTTGAAAAATAAAACCTAGCTGGTTTTCATGCACACCTACAGGACAGTGTAAATTATGTAACGATAATACTTACACGTAAGCCTATCACAGAGTTTTACTGACAAAAATATTCGAGCGCATTTATATAAGTACATCGGGGAAAAGGGAGAGGGAGGGGGATTCCTGCTGTTTGTAAAATTTCCGACCTTGAACCACCTCAAAATGGCGGCCGATCGTAAATACAACCAACGCACATTTATTTGCCTCCAAAATGTGTACACAGATATCAATTAAACCTGACATGCAGGGCGATATTTAAACTGCACGACCACTGCACACACCCTGGGGAGGTCTGCAGATGTGACAATCAAGTCAATCGTCGAGAGCCGCGGAACGCTTGTAACGGGAACTGCGGCGTCGGCAGCTCGGTGCGGGTTGCACTGACGTCACACGTTGTCCCACGGCTAGGGCGCCCCAACCACTCTTCCCGGATACAAACGCGAGGGGCGCACAGCGGCCCAACTCGCAGACATTCTACAACCAATCGATGTAGAGCACGACCCGCGGCCGCGACTCGAGCAAGAAAATGTGTAAGTTTTCGTTTCTAAGAACTTGTAAATACCACTGGAAATGTATAGATCTTTTCTGCTTCCGCAACGGCTGTTAATTTTGACAGGTCTGCGGACACTTACTTTTTCTTAATACTATACACGTCTTGTTCAATGACAGGAGAGATTTTGTCTCGCACTGTGACTGAGATGTTAGTCAAAATGAATTGAAGTTACACGAATAGAACAATCATACATATGCAAAGCAAATGAACTACGTGTTGCATACCTACATTATGTACCCGTCTCGTACGAGCATTGCTGCGGAGTAAATTAAATATAAAATTGTGGACGCGTAAATACATTTAATTTATGGCGTTACTTGAGTACACGTCCCATGTAACGACCCTCCCTGTTTAACCGATTAACAGTTTCGTGATTTAACCAGCACAATACATTGGAAAGCAGTGTTCTCCTTCGATGTACCTTATGCAAATTACGTTTCAAGTTAAAAGTGGCCAATTTTAGAAATTTAATAATGCTTTGAAAAATTGTAACGGACAATAACTTTGCTTGTTTAATATTTTTTATCTGTCTAGAATAAATGGTCTTAACTGATACGGACAATCTTATTCTACCCGATAATGTTCGTAAACTTAAAAACAACGTACTAGTGACCACATCTTTTCAGGTAAAGGTGGTGATGTTGGGACAGCAGCTTCGTTTTTTTTATACATATAATTTAATTACAATTCTTCCTATGTGAAGATTTTTGTTCTTTGTCCATCAATTTGGCCGGTTAGGAAACCTCGACAAACATGCTAATGACCAAAGTTGTCAGAAATGTTAACCCATTGTATCACGTTTCAAATCATTCAATAACTATAATTTTCATCAGTAAAGTATCTGGAGAAAAAAATTTACTAGTATTTTTCTTTATAAAATTATAGCTATGAGTTCTGTAAGGGGTTGTCGATGAAGGTAATCGCAAATGGGTACAAAGCTTACTGGCAACCATTAAACGCAAAAATGATTTTTTTCTCTGATGCATGGCAGTCTTAAATAGTGTGATAGGCATATAATATTTCAGACCTAACCAAAATATTCAAAAAATCATGACGAACCAGGTCAACATATTTTCAAGTGCGATATGATAAGATGTGGATATCTTGTTTTTTGTCTAATGTTATATGAGTGAAAATCTTTATTATTTTTACAAATTCTATGTTGGTTAACTCAAGAATTATAATATTACAGAGATATCTTTACCTCGGAGGCATAAGACACAAGTCCACATTTTCTCAAAATGCACTTTTTATCATAAACTTTACAGCAGTTTTATGTGTTTCTAGTGGTATACAATACAAAGTCCGTGCTGTGTCAAAAAAACATATTTTTCGTATTAAATAATTGAATGCACTAGTGAACCACACTCTTCAAACTAACTGCTCTCCTGAAAAATATGATTTTTGTGATCTAGTGTCTTATGCCTCCGACGTATATAAGCAAGGTAAAGTGAGAATTTACAGCTTTTTGAAATACGATCTACAGGAATTCTGGAATTTTGTATTTAATGGAAGCTATGAACACGACGTATTAAAATTTTTGTCAGAAGAATCAAATATCACACAATAAAAATTTTGTGTCAGCGACTACAAATTAATTCGATTTACTTAGATGTAGTACTGGCACTGCGGCATTGAAATTATAATAACTTTTAGATCTTCCCGGCATGGCGAAGAAATTACCACGCGCTACCGGAAAGCTATAAATGCTAATATTCATTTCACAGACGGGTGTTGGAGAGCTAAGAAGGTAACTTAAGTTACATACCATCAGTGGAAGTGAAACCTGACTTGAGCCTTACGCAAACAGAATCGACCATGGTCGCGAGGGAA
This sequence comes from Medauroidea extradentata, assembly GCA_003012365.1. Lineage (NCBI taxonomy): Eukaryota > Metazoa > Arthropoda > Insecta > Phasmatodea > Phasmatidae > Medauroidea > Medauroidea extradentata. Next base: position 17,234 of record PNEQ01012615.1, read on the forward strand.
AAGCGCGTGGCAAGGTCACGAGGCGAGGCTTTGTCCAGCAGCCCCCGGCGGATGGGGCTGAGTCCTTTGTCGGGCCGCCTGTCGGTCAGACCTAGACCGAGTGAGGGAAGGCAAGATCGGAAGTGGAGATCGTCACGGTGGGGCTCCTCCAGCTTTCAGTCGCCACTCGCTGCCGCCTCTACAAAGGCACGCCAACCAGACGTTCCAAAAGAATATCAAGTAGATGCAGAACGTGCAAGGGAACATGCTGGCCCCTGAGAGAGCGTACGTTTTGTTGATTCACAATTAATTAAAACCTTTGAAATCCTTACTATTTCCTCTTTATGTTGTTTATTGTTAAGCCTTCCACCGCAGGTAAAATTTACCAAGGACCATGTCCATGCGCCTATACAGTGAAACAAGGATTATATTACAACACCAATCCTTACTCGAGTTCTTTAAATATTTTATTGGGCTACGTCTCGTCGACAGAAAGGTCATTAGAGACGATTAAACACAACTTTACCCAAGGACAAGAAGGGAAGGTGTCGGCCATGGACTCGTTAAGAAACCATCGCAATAAACAAAAACCTTAGAAAAAAATTGACAGTTTGCAGCTGAAAGTAGAATTAACAGTTTCATACGTATCTACATAAAAACTGCGGGTGTTTTTTAATCTCATTCACACGACAACGAAACTATATTTAAATCTACCTGCCACAGTAAATGGGTACTAAAATTACGATTAACGACCGCCTCAACACACGACGCCACAGTCAAAAGTTTCTTTCATTTCTTACCTAGTGAACGAAAAATTTTGAAATCGATACTTTTAAGAGATTTCTTCGCTGAAGGAAGTAATACGGGCAATACTGGCACGCACATAAATAATAATACTGCCTGTATGCGCGGAGCATTAAATTAGTGCGCAATGTTTTCGTATTAATATTTTTTTTTCTGTGGAACTGTAAACATTGACCCTATGCTATTTTTTGTGGAGAGTGTAGTGTTAAGCTAAACGAATACTGCTAGCTAAACGTTTTGCGAATTAGTTTGGTATTTTAGAGCAGTCCGAAAAATCGGTTTTTAACCATTTTGAGCGGCCCTAAGAAAGTTTCTAATAGGCACGCCGTATTTATAACATAGGAGCATAATATAAAGTGTGTTTTCTTTTAATACTTAACAATTCTGAGAACAAGTTTGGCTGTTTCATGTAAAACAAACATGACTGACACGTTACAACACCGTTCATTCTTTGTCAATGTAGCAAACGTTAGTGCCATGGCTGTAGAAGAACAGGCGAACACTCGCCTATTCGCCAAATGCCACAATATATTGACTGACCGCCTCGTTGACTGCTAGTTGATGAAATTGCCGCTGGAATACTGCTTGTCGGGTGGTCAGATTTTTGTACGTAAACATACTAAATGTACAAGATTTTTGTATAGCATTAACAACGCGTTACAAAAACTTACTATTCTGTATTTTTTCTTTCTTTATGTTTACTAACGACGAAATAAGCATTAATTTAAATTAGCATTTTCTGCAACCGAAGACCACCAAGATAAGGCTTCCAAACAAGTGAACATCAATAACGCCTATCTTCACCGTGTTAAACCCCGACCACTGAAACCTCTTGTATCGTCTTTGCCGGCGCGCCAGTGGCATCATCAACTAGCAGTCAACGAGTGGGTCAAAGTTTTCAGACGAATGTCCAGATCTGTTCAAGGCTGTGATCAAGGAAACTTGCGGTATGTATATGAAATGCCGGCAAAATATACTATTCCATACCAGCCTTAAAACAACGTATCTTAGAACGTGAAATCTTAAGACCATGTTTATTATCTGTCTCAACTTTGTGTATTATTCTCAATAAATACTGAGTACTGGCTTTCGTCTCGTAGGCTTGGGTTACAGTATTTTTCTTTTTTCTTTGCAGACACAGCACTCTACAACTCTGCGACTCATTGGAAATTGTTCAAAAAGTTTACATTCATGCCGACCAGCGAAATGATTGCTTCCACAAAGATGGGAAATTTCAACGCTCTATCTGCAAATAACCAAATTACACAATATGCATTTCATTACAAGGCCACGTACGGTGTAGTTTACAATGGCTTGTTAGTTTATACATTAACAAAAAAATTTAATTTATACTTGTTGCTTATCATACAGGAGACCATAGAGTCGTTGCAGTGAAACAAACTCCTATGTGCACATTTTCGTGAAATTCAAGTTTTGTATCTCTTTGGTTCTAAATTTAATTCTCTATGTGCTGGAAAAACCTCCTATGTGTGACTGCAATGCTGTACCAATAGTAAACTTGTTTTGAATTATCCTATGTGAATCACAAAAAAAGCTTCCGTGGTAAAATCTCCTTTGTGCTCTTAACCACATAGGAGGTATTTGTGTACAACCATTGCCGTTTATTGAATACATAGGTTTTCTCAGACGTTTTTTAGTTTAATAATAATGCCAGTCTAGTCTAGTTGAGTTGTAATCTTATTGCCAGTGTGTTCACAGTAGGTCTGACCTGAATATTGTCAAGAGCGCATGTGGAAATTATGACTTGCAATAGTTAAATAATTATGGTAAGTACCTTTTCTTCTTAACTATTTACTTAGTAGCTTGCATATTGGTTTCACATCTTATCATAATTGAAAACTCTATCATGGTTTGTTTTGGGTTAACCTATAACATTCCCCAAACAAAATATTGTTGAAAGTACATAACAGTTCACAATTTTATTGATCCAAGTAAATAATAGCTTACTAAGGCACGAAATATAATATATTTTTTGAAAGTATTTTCGCATACAAAACAATAACTTTCTAATTGTAAATAATTGTGCTATAAGTGCCAAGAAATTTATCTGTATTCATTAAAAATAAATTAAAAACTTTACTCATTCTCCTTATCAATCATTTATGTAACTAATTTTTACTGTATGTGACCAGCTTAAACAATCAAAATAAAATTCCTTCATAATGACTATTTTTTTTTTTTTGTTTCAGGTTCACAGAATGGCTTCACGAAGCCAAAGAATGGTGAGAGCTGCTATTGAGCTGAATGAAAAAAGCCACAAAGGTAACATAACATGTGTGTCTGCTGATGCAAATTTACAATCAGCAAACTGTGCCGAGAAAAATGCTGTGCCTAATCAACATGGATTTGAAGTGCCACGTGTAGATTCTCAAATTAAAACTCCTAGTAGTTCTACTGATCAAAAAAATTTAGTAAATCCCCGGGATGTAGATTCACACAAAATTTTAACTGCTTCCAATTCCCTTTCTGTAGAATATTATGAATGGGCAGAGTTCATTATTGACCCAAATGGTGAATTTATACCTATAGTTCGTCCCGAAACTGAAAATGCTAGGTCGGATGAAACTAAAAGAAATAAAGCACCTCGTAAAACCGAACTCAATAAAAATGGAATAGAAATACTGAACTCAGAAAAACAAGAACAATTAAGAATTACTTCTCAAGAAACATCGGTGCTACAAGAAATCGCTGCTAACGAAATTGTTGACAATGCTACTATATCACAAGTGACAACTAAAGACAACGTTGTTCCTAACATACCATTTGAACCTGAAGAACAGCACGAAGTAGTGTCAGAAGAGAATAGTAGTAAAACCAATGGTACAAATATGCCCAGTAAAATCTCTGCACATCGCACGACAAACATGAAAAAGTGAGTTCGTGGACTCGCTTATACAGGTTATAAAAAATTTCACAATAAAATATTTCACAACGAACCTAAAGAATCTAGAAAAATTAAAGATCGCTGTAGTCATAATGTTCTAGACAAAATAACTCAACGATCATTTCAATGTGGGTCAATTTCAGACGAAGAGCGAGAATATGACTTCAGGAAATTTTTGAAGATACAGACATGGCACTTATTTTATGACAATTTGCCCTACAAATCAGATAAATAAGTTAGGCTTCAATTTGTGATTTTTTTACTTAGAAATTTTTGTAGTCCGGCTGAATTTGTTACTTAACTTAAGCCTATTTTAAATAGATGATTGGTTTTGCAATGAAAGTTCTATAAACATTATTGTGATAATTCTCATGAAAAGAAAATTGTGTTCTTAGTATGACTCAGTATATATGTTGAGAATGTTCGTGATTGGTAAACCTATGCTGTGTTAAAAAATATTGTGCTTTATTTAATAATACTACAATTAAGATGATTTTTGTAACTGAACTAGTAGCATTCCATTTCTATGCTTAAGAAGAAACAACACAACTTCACTTTAAATTTGAAAACTGAAGGAATTAGAACTTACCCTTATTTTTTTTTTAATTTGTGGAAATGTTTAAACAAGATGAATTCTACAATCTTAAATACAATTTAAATAAACGAGGCCTATGTTATGATGCCTCAAATGAAAGAAATTATTGAGTAAGTACAACTAACATTAAGAAACTTCTCAGGAAAACATCCTATGTGTAACTTTCTGCATGACATAACCACCTACGTGTAACATTTTCACAGATATGATTTTTCTCTAAATCAACTATTCTAAGTGGCAAAACTGTACTTTCATTAGACCACAAAACTACAGTTATTTAACGCAAAGTTCAAAATTTCATATTGTACACATTATCATGTGTGTAAAGTAGTTTTTTTGTCTCTCCTGAAAAATCTGAATTTTTGCACATAGGAGACTTTTCCACAGCAGCGACGATAGATGCTTAACTGTTCGTTGTTGGATTTGTCAACTTTTTTTTTGCTGTATTTAGAATATTATTTCTGGTGACCACGGCCGTAGAAGAACAGGTCTGGACACTCGCCTGGAAACTTGACCCCCTTGTTGTTTGGCTGCAGTTCACCAAGTTACCGAGAATATTGTGCTTTATTGGCGTTGCAGTCAGGGCGGTCGGGCTCAAACTCCGCCCACTTCCCTCCCACTAAGATTAACAATTTATCAAAACGTATTTTTTCATCAATTTATGAAATAATTCCTTCGCTCACAATCTTAAAGCATGGCTCCAGCAATCTTTATTTACTTTATAATGTAAATACAAGAAAAAAGTGGGCGGAGTTTGAACTCGGCCGCCCTGACTGCAGCGCCAATAAAGCACCACATTCTTGGTAACTTGGTGAACTGCAGCCAAACAACAAGGGGGTCAAGCCAAATACATTGGTAGATAGGCGAGTGTCCAGACCTGTGCTTCTACGACCGTGCTGGTGACACATATTTTATTTTTGTACCGTAAATACTGCAATCTTAAAATTATGGTTTACTACTCTACTGTGGTTTGTGTTTGCTAAGTTATTTAGTCCTTTGATGCCATTAAAAAATTAATTTGAAATTATTTGTTTTGAGACATTGTTTTTTTTAAATCAGGAAATTTTAACGGTGATAAAAATTAGATAAATGCCTGCATAGTCTACTTCTTGCAATGATAATTAAGTAAACACGCTAGTACTATGCCCGCTTACCTTCTTTCGTTTTTAACGGTTTGATTACTTTTTATGATAGTTCTAAATTTAAAATGCGATTTTCTTGTTAATAATATGAAAACTTGCCTCAAAGTGATCGTATGTTGTTATTAAAAAGATTTACATCTTCTTTGGTTGAAATTATTTTTAAGTATTGGTCACGGTCGTAGAAGAACAGGTCTGGACACTCGCCTGGATATTTGACCCCCTTGTCGTTTGGCAGTAGTTCACCAAGTTACCGACAATATTGTGTTTTATTGGCGCTGATGTTACGGCGGTCGGACTAAACTCCGCCCACTTCCTTTCCGCTAAGATAAACAATTTATCAAAACGTATTTTTTATCAACTTATGAAATACTTTCTTCGCTCACAAATTTAAGAAAAGGCTCCAGCAATCTTTATTTACTTTATAAATTTAACAATGGAAAAAAGTGGGCGGAGTTTGAGTCCGACCGCCCGGAAAACAGCCCCAAAAAGTACGACATTATTGGTAACTTGACGAACTACAGCCAAACAACAAGGGGGTCAAGCAAAATACATTGTTAGATAGGCGAGTGTCCAGACCTGTTCTTCTACGACCGTGGTATTGGTCAAATACTGCACTATGCGACAAAACATAGCCTTTTACTCCTCTTTGTACGTCTATCGTGCATTAGTGTAAAAAGATAAACCCAAAATTCTCCATAGAATACAATATTCTTGATCAGAAGACTTAAGCTTGTACGCAGTGAGAGGCATACTAAGCAAAAAGTCCAGATGTGCAACTGCAAGCTACTTGTAGTGACCGAACTTTAAGAGTTACTGCTACCTTGTTAAACCGAGCTGAAGTCCGGGTTGTTTGTGAAACTATCATATTCACGACTGAATGGTTTATTAAAAGAAAACCCACTTTGAAGCAGGGTTGTTGGGTACTTTCAAAACACTAACCACATTTAAATATACTGTTTCAGAGACCTACATCATGTATAATAAAAACAACTGCTTTTTCGTACAATAAGCCATGCTGCAGATCTTCCCAAATACGGGAATCACTATAATAAAGCGACACGAAATGTGCGACGCGAATAAAAATAACTTTACAGACAATCAGGATCGAGGCTTCTGTGATACCAGTGCGACAGAAAACACGCACACGACGCGAATTCCGAATAACAATGTTCGCATCTTCGTGTTCCGACCAGTCTGCCATTCCCGAAATGTTGCGTCTTTTAGTTGAATGGAACATGTGTTGTCTTGTCATTTATTTGTTGAACACTGTTTTTTTTGTATAGATTCAACTTTTTTCATATTGGGAATCCGTTTTTCTTCATGCCCTTCTTTTATGTCTGGGAGTTGTCTATACCCGACTAAATTCTATCGTTAGAATTATTGCAGTTAAATATAAAAAACTAACTAAATTCCTCTGGAATTGCTTTATTGTTTTTTGTAGTCATTCAACACAAGTTTGGTCAACAAAACATGAACAATGGTGTATGTCCACAAACCAATACATTCTTATTGTAAGCGTCCGTTGCGCCAACAGGCATTACAAAAAGTATTACATACGTATCAAAAATGGAGAGCGGACGTCGAATTTAGTAAAGTATTTAACACGAAGAAAATATTTACTATTTTTATTCCCAAAATCAAAAAACCTGAACTGCATTATATGCGATTATTAGAACCTTGGTAATCGACCAAATCTGGTCTCTTGAATTAGAAAACCTACCCTACTCTAACTCGTGAGCATTTGTATAGGCCTTTTGGCTTTGACCTTGGTCTCCAAACTTTAAACTTTAACACCATTGTCAAAAGTTTGTGTTTTGCAAAAACTTATATACAGGATATCCCAAAAATACCTTCTGATATTTACACAGGTTGCAGTATGCAACAAAAGCAGACGAAAACAAGTTGTGCACTGTTCACCTAAACTCAATATTAAGGGCGTTACGACCAGTTAAAGTAAGGGCGTCATTAAGGGGAGGCAGGGGGGATCCCCCTGGATTTAGAATTTTAAGTGTATAAAAATATTTTTTGTACTTTGTTATTTAAATAATGCTAACTGAAGCACATAAAACTAAAGTTTTAATATTAAAGTTTCTAATGTATACATACTTAATAAAAAAGATGCAACAAGGTCACTGTCACCGAAAAAAATATTGCCCCCTCCCCTAAGAAAAACCTGAAAAGGTGAACGTTTAAAACCGTATTTTCCCAAAATATGGGAAACTACGCCACATACAAAATAATATTGTCAGCATTGCTTAAACCTATTGGGATATTCAAACCAACAGTATATGGTGCTTGATACCTTCCACCCTTAGGAAAATAGCAGGGGTGGCTACCCCCAATCGCATACAACGTTTTTACCGTCAGGTTTTCCATACATTTGAAGGTACTTTGTTGAGTAATGTTAGGCCTACCTGTGTACCAAAAAAGGTGATCCTGTTGCAACTGTCTAGGAACCATCGTTTTCGAACAAATCACAAATAAAGCTGCAGCAGAAGTTCCAGAAGCAACTATTAATAATGATATCGTGAGATGGGAAAACTTTCGTTAAGTTTTGTGTATTGCAACACAGTGTCTTTTTACGGCTTTTGTTTGTGTTATCGATACAGGTGTACATACTGGTTGACTATGTTGTTACTGGAAGTATTGCTGATACTTCATTTGTGATTTGCATCGAAGGGTCCTAGGTAGATGCAACAATAGCACATTTTGTTGGAACAGTACTCAATAAACCATCTTCAAATGCTCGGAATTTCTGCCGGTAAACAATGTGTATGCAATTAGAGAGTAAGTAACCACCCCTGCTATTTTCATAAGCGTGGAAGGTATTAAGCAGCATTTGCTGTTGAGTTGAAGATCCCAATATCATTAAGCATTGCATTTCGTCGTAAACGTAATGTCTCCCGAGTTGTGGTGTTAGTTCGTACGAGGAGCATATCTTGCACACCGAGCTCTTTGGCACGTAACGAATGCGGACACGAGACGTTTGAGACCATGTAGCACATCGTGTTTACATGTGTATGAAGCACGAACGCCATACAAGAACCGTTATAAGTATCACAGCTTGCTACAGTACATACATTGCTCTATCAGTTAGGTATGTTCATTCGATGTGATGTACCCGTGTAGTGTTCAAATGGGGCATGCACTGTATCGACACCGTTGTCTTCGTATCCTTGTCTTCAGGTTGCAGCACATGATGGAGGTCTACTATTCGACACAGGAGATGTAGGACATGGTCTACAGCTACGGGCAGGCACATGGAAGCAACCGACGGGCAAGTACCGTGTATGCCGCCAAATATCCAGGACGCCGTACACCATCAGAAAAGATGTTTAGTACCCTGTTCCAGCGCCGTTCCGAAACGGGATCCTTTGTACCACGAACATGGAATCGTGGGAGACCTCGAACAACTCGCACACCGGATATGGAACAACGGGTATTAGAACATGTGGAGGCGAATCCCGAAACGAGTGTCCGACGGATAGCTGCAGCTGAAGGTGTTGCAAAATCCGTAGTGTGGAAGGCCCTCCATGAACAGTTACTGTATCCCTACCATGTGCATCGTGTCCAGGATCTGCTGCCACACGATCGGACAGCCAGAATGCAATTCTGCCAGACGTTTCTCCAAATGTGTGCACATAATCTGCATTTCACTGCGAAAATGTTATTCACAGATGAGGCGGGTTACACGAGAGATGGTATCGTCAATTTCCATAATACTCATGTATGGGCCGATGCAAACCCGCACGCAACTGAGTCTGACCAGAGAAGACACCAGCACAGGTTTATTATCAACGTTTGGGCAGGCATTTACGGAGACAGACTCGTAGGTTCCTACGTTCTACACAACACATCGAATGGTGCTAGGTATCGTAACTTTCTTCCGAGCCAAATACCTTTGTTGCTGGAGGATGTCCCACTACAAGAACGCCTGCACATGTGGTTCATGCACGACGGGGCACCGGCCTATTTTCAGCTACAGGCACGGCAACAGCTAACACGAGCGATGGATAGGTCGGGGAGGGCAGGGCCAATATATTGGCCTGCCCGTTCCTCTGATCTTAACCATTTAGAATTTTGGCTGTGGGGAGATGTAAAGTACTTGGTGTATGCAGTCCCCATACACAATATGGATTCACTATGGGAACGCGTGTTCCATGCCTGCGAAGCAATCTTGCAACAACCAGGAGTGTTCCGACAAATGCGTGAGTCCACGCGGCGTAGGGTATAGAGGACTGCGTTGCTATGGATGGCGGTCAGATCGAGCACTTGTTGTGAAGGGTATAGTTCAGGGACATGGTGTTCATGGACACTACATGTACTACACCATAACCCGGTGGTTATTTGCCTACGATCATCGCAATACTTCGTATATGTGAAATTAGATGTGTGCACTACAGTGTCGAACATCGACATGGCACTTGCTAATAGTTGCTTCTGGGACTACCACTGCAGCTTCATTTGTGATCTGAACGAAAACGGTGGCTCCTAGAAAGTTGCAACAGGAGCACATTTTTTGTTACACCGGTAACATTACTCAACTAACCACCTTCAAATGTATGGAAAACCTGACGGAAAAAAGTTGTACGCAATTAGGAGGTAGCCACCCCTGCTATTTTCCTAAGGGTGGAAGGTATCAAGCACCATATGCTGTTGGTTTGAAGATCCCAATAGCATTAAACAATGTTGACAATATTGGTTTTGTATGTGGCGTAGTTTCCCATGTTTTGGGAAAATACGGTTATAAACGTTCATCTTTAACTGGTCATAACGCCCTTAATATTGAGTTTAGGTGAACAGCGCACACGTTTTCGTCTTCTTTTGTTGCATACAACCTGTGAAAATGTCGGAAGGTATTTTTGGGACACCCTGTGTGTGTGTATATGTATATGTATATATATATATATATATATATATATATATATATATATATATATATATATATATATATATAATGCATCTTTTTCGGATCAAAGATCATGTTATACATTTTAAGGTAAAAAAGTCGGTGTCAATGAAAAGGTAAAAGTGAAGGTCACATGACTTAATAAAATCTAACCAAACAGTAAGCTAGATTACGTAAGTTCGGGTACAAAGAAGCTGGAAGAGATGTGATATTGACTGAAACTTTGACTTTGACCTCTCGCCATAACCTTTAAAATAAGATTCTAATTTGTAACCCCTTATGTTTGAATTTTTTTTATTAAACGAAACATTGATTTTGTTAGTTTGCATCAGGTTGACTGTTCTAGGGCATGCCAGAGCAGGTGGAGTTTTGGCACTGAATGTTGATTTTGATAATGGCCTTTGACCTTTGAACCTTAATATTAGACACCGTTTGTAAAATTTTTTGTGCTTCCCCATTATCTCAAGATTCAAGTAATCTTCGGCGGTCAAGGTAAAGGTACAATTTAAAGGTTACATCGTCTCTATACTCAAGAAAACACATACTCTACCTACTCTCACCTAACCCCAAAGTCAACAAAATCGAATTAATCAAAACCAAATCTAGCATGACCTATCAAAACTTTAATGCAACTTAAACCTTATCCAACCTACAGATATATAGGTCATTAGGGATAAAGTAAGTACTGATTATTTAACATTTGAAAAAAAAATCACCAGCCGTTACTGCTTATAGTTCAAAGTCAACAGTAGTTGCCTTACAACTTGTATGGTTGGCAGTGATTTGCTGAATGTAGTTCCGTGTATTTTCCTATTTTAATACAACAATAAAGGAATAAAACCAACTGAAATCACCGTACTTATATTTTATATCAATATACGTTTTTTTTTATCAAACTCTACAGGTTCCTACCGAATGCACAATTTATCTCACACGCGCAAAAATCAAATAACGTGTCCAGAGAAGTTAGACATGACCCGTCGTTAGCCGTTACGTGCGGAAAGATATAAATTGGCTGACAATAGGAATTTATCAGGGCTCTTGTGTGTACTCACTTTATCCCGAACAGCCCTTATTATGTTACTTCTTGGGCACATAGACGCAGGAAGAGTTGTGGTATTGATCTTTGTATTGGATTTGACCTTGAACTTTGACCCTAATATTAAAATGTTGACATATTTTCCCAAAATGTTTCCATATTTTGTATGAATGTTCTAGAATTTTTTTTTTTTTAAACTTGAACTACTTTCAGAAGCAATCTCAATGTGGCTGGAAATCCTATTGCGTGGTCCGAACAGATAGGTGCAACTGCACACACAGCAAAGGCATTAATAGACACCCTATAGATTTGTTTTCAGAGCATATGACATCCTTACATGAAGTCATTCCGTGGCCAGCTAGCTCGTTCTTTCGATGTTGTACTTTGCGATTTCTTTTTCCGAAATACCTGAAGGCGCCAGTACACCAACGTAAGCCGCAAACACCGGACGAACCTAAAGACTGCCACCCATCACGAATTAACAATTTTACAAAATAATAAAAACAGCACTTTGAAGGTTCACGGTCCCAGTTAGCTTCAATTCCTATCACGCCCTGCAGCTTACAATCAGGATGGGGCGGTTGTGCGGTTCTCCAACGGGGCAAGCCGTAATTGGGAGCTGGGAAAACGCAGCTCTATACACTGCGTTATTAGTACACGTGCGGGCGAAAACAGGGACAATCGGGTGGAAGAGGGCCTACAGGGGAAAATGAGGGGAACTAAACAGCACGGCACTAGGGGTTGGGTTTTTGTGGAAGGCGCCAGCATTACTGGAGCCACGAGAAAGGGTTAAACGCAGGAATGGGCGAGACACGAGGTGTCGTTCGCAACGTTGTAAACAAGGCGGGTACAGAGCAGACTGTACTCGGCTGAAAGTGAGCATATATATTTTTTTAAGTCCTCCCAAAAGAAACTAACTATTTCTAGTAAATTAAATAAACATTTTATTAACTTTGAAAGTGATGAAACTTATAGTAACACCGTTATCTGTCACATAAAAGAGTGAACTGGGAAAAAACTAGACTTCGGCTCAAAGGGAAAACTTAGCAGGGGGTTACAAAGTGCTGGCTCACCTTACAGACTGTAAAACTGCATGGATATAGAAAATAATATTACCCTGCATATCAGTTAAACATGAAACAGTTTGCTGAGTTCCCTTGCAGGCACGGATCGAGTTTGGCATTTTATGTATAGTTTATCTGTAAAATATCACCATTTTGCATCATAAAAACTAAATTTATCTGGGGGAGGTCCCCCGGACCCCCCCCCCCCTTGTTTTCTTTGGCCCGCAGTGTGGGCATAGCCACGTTTTACGAATGGCCCCACACCCCACCCCCATAACCTAAAGCTGGGTCGCCCCTTCTCCCTTGCACCATGTTATTAACCGTCCAAAAGAAGTTGAGGAAATCAAATATTCTTCACCTGATTATGTGTCATAAAATATATATTTTTTTAATGAGTTGATGTTTCCATGATACAAGAATGCTAACAGGAAAAAATTCGGCTTTCGTAAAATTTATCCCTTGCCATTGGCGTGAGTGTCGCAGTTAATCTGAGAAGGGGGGCGGGGGAATCATTCCCTTAAGAAAATTTCGATTTCAAGGTGTCAAATGGGGACTATTTAAGCAGTTTTCACATTAATGTTTTTAATATACCGCTGGTAGGAATATTAATATCTTATTAGATATTTATGATTCTCTTTGGAAGGGAGAAATCTAAATAATATTCGAGAGTGCGTGTCTCCCCATCCAGACACACTCCAGTCCCTTACGATAACACACGATGCATGCATAGCCCAAACAATTTCCCCAGTGGTATCATGCACACCAAAATATATGTTCATTATAATATAAGAAGTAGGTCTGTTTAAAACAAAACAACTGTATTAAGGACAGTGCAACCGCTACCACAGGTAAGGGCGTTGCCTACCCGGAGTCCTAGCTCGAGCACATATAGGGATATACTTACATGTTAAATTATTTTCTATGGAGCCCAATCACCTTTCACGATATCCCCTTACGGACGAAAACCACTTTCTGCATTGAAACGAAATAAAATGTGAAGGGGGAAAAATTAGGGAAACTGAAACATACATCCTTAAAGTCCGTACAGCATTGTGGGCCTCACAGAGATGAACAACAAGCCAGTGGTGACATATATATCTAGGTTAAACAGATACTGAGCCACAGCCAATATTTATACATAATTTTCTATCCTTCTTCCCTCCATGGCTCTAGGAAAGGCAAAGACCTTAGTTGACGCTATCACTTGCTGCCAGAGTGAAAATAAGTTACGGCTCGCAACTCATACGTTGTATAGAATTTTGTCGCGTCGAAATTCGACTAAGTAATTGTACAATGACGACATTATGAACCAGGGCGCGAGCATGGGCGTTACGATTTCCGCACACGTTGGAAAAGAGGCAGCCCGAATTTTTTTTTTTTTTTTAAATCGTCGCCCTAAACAAGCCCCGCGAGATTTTTCTGGATATATAATGCTCGGATAAAAAAAATATATTATGATCGTTGACGCTAGCCATCAGTTTTTAACCCTTGGAAAAAAAAAAAAAAAAAGGTGTTATAAGTTGACGTCCGTGTCTGTCTATGGCTCCGTAACTCCGAAAAGGATGGACCGATTTCAATGTTTTTTTTTTATATTGAAAGCTAATTTTATCGGTATGGTTATAAATTATATTTAATGAAAATTTTAAAAATAACCGTAGATGTAAAAAAAGTTACAAATATAACTTAAACTAAAAAAATAATCTTTTAAAGTGAAAAAAAAATATATATTTTTTCAAACTATTGTTGAACCTTAAATGTATCGGGGGACCGCTAAGCAAACAAAATAGATAGTTTAAATGAACAAACTTGAAACAAAACAAGTAACTGCAACAAAACTTATGTATATTGTGAGAACATACGTGACGAAACCCAAATCTTAAATTGCATTTAAATTAAATTTTGGAATTGATACATCAACTCTGTAGATTTGCTCCTGTTGTTTTGTTCTTTTCTGTTGAAATTTCGCAAATTTTAACTACCTATTTTGTTTATTTAACGATCCCCCGACGCGTTTAAGGGTCTAAAATTATTACTTGAAACTATTTTATTATTTATTTTTAAGGGCTAGTTTTATGTGTCAGTTTTTATTTTTATTTAAGTTTTATTTTCTTGCGGAATGGATTTCTGCTCTCCGCGTTTTTAACACCTGGAACAGTTTTTGTTTACATGAAATGCTGGATGGTTCTCATTGCGTGCTGATTCACAATCAGTTAGGTACATTAATATTTGAATGTGAAAATGTGGATATGTGCGTCTCGGCGTGCACGCTGATCTTGTTTATGCGACGTGGTTTTTAAATATAGCTTTGAAAATTGAGAAATGTAATGCATAGAACTTCCGATGGCAATATATTTTCCCAATTATGCACATTTCTCTGTAAAAAGGTTTTATTTTAATCAAACATAACTACTTCCATTTACTAAGATGTCAATATTTTAACTCTACTATTAGTGTGAAAGTTGCTTTCATATGCAGTTGAATACGCGCATACCTTCAATAATGACGAAGCATTTTCTACAGCGGAAGTAAGTGTATGGCAGTTGACACTCTCCTCCCCTCTTCCTCAGGACATTTTAGTACCCTTCAAATGTAGTAATGCACGACGAGAACCAAAATACACACTGCAAAAAAGGGACAGTGCCCAAAATACACTAAACAACGCCGCATAAAAGATTCATATAATTCAGGCCTATACAGGATGTATCAGCACGGCGGTTACAACCTTCCCGGAGAGATTAGTGTACATTAGACTATGGAAAACCACATAACAATGCATGGTCGTAAACGCTTTCCTGCGACACAGAACACAAGAAAGAAAGAAAGAAAGAAAGAAAGAAAGAAAGAAAGAAAGAACACGAACAAAAGGAGACATGTTTATTAATCCTAACACAGCAAAAATGCTGGGAAGTCTTTGGCTGGTGAAGACGATCGATGCCTCTTAACGTTCTTTTTCTTAGTTTTTTTTTTTTTGCTGTATTAAGAATAATAAACACGTTTTCTCATCTTGTTCGTGTCCTTTCTTTCATGTGTTTTGTGCCGTAACTACAGCGCCAGGATGTTTCTCCTGGAAGTTTGTAACCGCTGTACTGATACATCATGTATATTGCACCTTCTAAATTTAGAATACGCTACTCAAGGGGCCCGACTACGTGGCGCCTTAGCGGCCGTTCGACCTCATGGACGTGAAGTTTTCCCCCACAAAAGCGGGATTGGGTCAACCCTTGTTGTGGAGGAGGTTGCCTCTCGCTCTCTATGTTGTCCTTTCGGCTCGGTCTCGCGAATCCTTCAATTTTCCACAACACTTGCTGCATATTTGCACAGGACACATATTACAAGAACAAGATTTCCTCAAAATTTTCAGTTGTTACAAGGTACAAACAGTCACAGGATCGAAAGCTAAAGGTTAGATCTACTAAGGTTAAAAATAACAAAAAAAATAACGGCATTACATTACACAAGCCGGAAAAGGCACTAATTTTGAATGTTAAGGCCCTATTTTCTAATTACTTAAGAAACTGATAGAACTGAAACCATTTACCCTTAGTGTGAGGTACCTTAATATAATTTATACAGTATGTTTCTTAAATAGGGGACAAACTTCGCATGCGTGTTCCTCTCGAAAAAAAGACGAAAGCATGGTATGCACTATCCACCTAAATGTAATATGAAGGGAGTTATGAGCCCCCAAATATCAAATTTGAAAACCGTATTTTCCCAAAATATCGGAAACTAATTGACATAACAATACAATATTTTCAGCATTGCTTAATGCTATTGGAATCTTCAAACCAGCAGCAAAGTCTGGTCGATACCTTCATCCCTCATGAAAATAGCAGGGGTGGCTACCCTCTAATTGCATACAACTTTGTCAACGTCAGGATATGTGAACAATTTAAGACGGTGTATTGTGTAATAAGACCTGTGTGACGAAAAATGTCCTCTTGTTGCAACTGTCTAGGACCTATCGTTTTCGTGTAAAACGCACACAAAGATTCGGTTGCTGCTACAGAGGGCCAGGAAGGAACTGTTGGAAACGGAGGTACTGTATTGTTTGAGACGTACGACATAAGAGTGTGAACATGAGTGGACATTTCTGTAACTAACAGTTGTATTATTGTTCACATATCATTTTACAGAGTATTTCCTGTAACATTGTCATTATTCCGATACCTTGCATAAATGCCATTTACATACTGCGTCAATGTGTAATTCATAATGTTCGTACTTGTCTGAAAAATTATACACCACTTGACATAAACAAACAATATCTTCAGCATTGCTCATGGGGTCTTCAATCCTACCGCAATAGCTGGTTGATATCTACCAGCCTTACCACAATACGTAGTAGGGGTGGCAACCCTCTAATGGCATAGAACGTTGTTACCGTCGGGATATTTGAACATTTGGAGATGATTTATTACGAAATTAGGCAATTCATAAGACATTCTACTACAACATTATCGTACAAGACCTCGTTTATTACTTGGCCTGCCCTCAGGGCGCACCTGCTAGATAACGGTATTTGCCAACTTTATGAGTAAATATTTATCCAAAATTACTAGGGCTCTATAAAGACTAGGTATAATCGTCCGCCATTTTGGGTCCTTCGCAGCTACCGCAAGCCAAGTCATGCTCGCGCGCCAGAAAAATCGCAGAAACCTAACTCATCACCAATCGAAAACTATTCTGTCAATCGACTGTAAAAAAAATTACAGAGTATTAATGAACTATCCTGCCAATGACGCCATTCATTAATTTTCTTTATGAAAGTTATTTACTATGTAAAAAAAAAGTTTAACGATGGCATGAAAATTTTTGACCGGGAAATGCAGGGTAAAATATAGTAAGCGAGAAACTTTTTGGTTTTAAGAGATAGATGGGGGGTGTCAGCGGACGAAACAAAAAGGATAGTATAAAATTTATAGTTATGCCCCTCTTGGCGAGTTTCGCGAATCACTGTTCTTTTGGCGGCAGGTTGAAGACTGAATATCTCTGGCGCGCGGCGCCGCGCCGTCTAGCTCAACGACTTCACTACGAATTATACCTTGGATTGTCTTCATAGTATTTAAGACATTAATTTTTACTCTACATTTTGTATTTATTATAACGTTTTCAACTAGCAATAACTGATTTTAGGGTTGTATACAAAAGTATACGTTATCGAATATAAAAAAATTTACAAAATAAAATATTGAATAGAAAAATAATGCAACATCCGTAATTTCACTACATATAGTTTTTGAAAACTGCTATTTTTTTTTAAGTCTTTTAAGATTGTGGATTCTCCCACAAAATAGGCTTAGACCTAGGCCCTACATACAACTGGAAATATATATTTTTATTTACTTAAAGGCACATTTACAACAATAAATAATAAATACACAAAAGCTAATTCATCTGATGTCTATACTAGGTTTTTAAAAGTATCGGTAACTCATTGAAATGCAAATATAATATTTTTAACTTTGTGCTATTTGTTATGTACGTATTCATACTAGTATTATCGAGGCTTCAGTAGTAAAAGAGGCAGTTATCATATTAAAAGTACAGCATACATTCAATTTATTTAACATTCTAAAAATATTCAGTTTGTTACAAATAAAAAAATGTAATTTTTTAAAGAAAGTGATTCAAGAAAATTGGCCTTATTACAAATTATTGGTATGTAATAGCAAACACGTTTGTATTTTGAGTTACTAATGAAAAATACATGATTACCAATCGGACAGATCGATGCATCTCTACTCTGTTGCTAAAACGTTAGTTTGAAGATTTTTACGTAGCGTGTCTTGAATCTATAAACGTAAATAGTTGCTGATAATTAATTTGTTTTTAAACTGATTTCATTGAGTTTTCAAAAAGTTTATTTACTAATATGAATTTAAGTTTTGTTTTAAGTCAATCTACATTAAAAATTACGACACACTGCCTATCATGTAGCGGTGTGAATAAAATTATTTTTTTTTGTACTGTAGCTGCCCTTCTCTCACTCTGTGCAGACGGTATATAGCCTCTCTGATTTATAGAGTCGGGATGATAAATACAAATCTTTCTTCACACACTTGTGCAAGTGCTAATTTTTCTTACAATACGACCAAACATATTTGTTATAGTCTATGAGTTAAATATCTGAAACATAGCATGCTTACTTTTACGCCCATTAAGCCAATCTAACAAACATTACATTTCCGTAAATTTGTGGAAAACAGTATGGAGAAGTGCCGCTAATTTACTGTAGCGTACCTCGTAAACAAAACACACGGAATCTTACACCTATACTTATATACTCTCTGCAAACATGTTGGATACAAATTTGTATTTAGAAGTTCTTTCCTTTTACTGTATGTCTGTAAATAATACAGTTATCGCCCAATACAGTTAATGCGGGAATTGTAATTTCTATTCTATCATGGGCCTCTCCGGTAAGTAAATTTAGGGGGGGGGGGACATGGGATGTAAATGTTTTTGACAAATAGAAGTAAATATATCCTAATAGAATGTTTGATAAATAAATTTGACTTTCAAACAGGTTGAGCACTGAAATAATTATCCTTTACGTGT
>PNEQ01012616.1:0-36096 GCA_003012365.1 Medauroidea extradentata
TTGCAACATGTGCATAAGTGTTTTGAACATGATTTTTCAAGTATGACAATTTTTTTGGTATTGATCTCTTTTATTTTATTTTGTGTATTGGATGTTGTAGTAGCTTTAGACGGCAATATTTGTTTAGTATTCATAAAACTCTACTAGAAAAATAATAAAAACTAATTTTTGTTGCATTGTGCCCCGGCTTCCCCTACGTATTATTTTGTAGCTCTCAATCAAAAGAAGATAATAATAGTATATACACCGCTTTCATCGATAGGGATGTATGTAACGTAACGTATAATAAATAGTTGTAGGCGTAAACA
Organism: Medauroidea extradentata; assembly: GCA_003012365.1. Classification (NCBI taxonomy): domain Eukaryota; kingdom Metazoa; phylum Arthropoda; class Insecta; order Phasmatodea; family Phasmatidae; genus Medauroidea; species Medauroidea extradentata. Next base: position 309 of record PNEQ01012616.1, read on the forward strand.
CTCTTAAGACTTTGATGTATAATTGTTAAAAGTTAAAGTCCAATGGCAGCTTTCTATCACGGTAGCAATTATTTAGTGGTCGTTTTAATGGCTTAGCATTATCATCCTAAAAATAAGTTATTGGAATGAATTCGGTGAAGAACAATCTCTTGCATTACTGAATTAAGTAACAACACGGATTATTTAGAACTGCAAATGCCGTGACTTGGCTTATTACGTTTGTAAAGGTAAGACCTTGTACTCAGATCTCCTACCACGTCGACTATCCAGATTCGATTATACGTAGATTTTTATACTCGGCGAATGTGACTGTCGCTGCAGTTGGCTGTACGAATACGGACATTACTGCAGCTTTGTTGACGCTAATATCGTGAGACAATCAGTACAGCCTTTGATTTAAATACACAGAGGTACATATATATTTAATAAGGAGCAAATTAATTCCAGTTTGTTCACAATTAAAATTTTTTAAAACACACTCTAACCTTTGAGAAGTATGTATGTTCTTAAATATACTATTTCAATTTATGTTCAATTACACCTTAATCAAATGCAGACTTAATATTGTATTATAAGGCAGGGTTTTGTGGGAATTTTTATGGCAGATATTTTGGTACTATCACCCTTGTTCACAAATCATGCAAACATAGTTTAATCGTAAGATAATCTGGGGTCACAACGGAAAAATATATCTTTGGTGGCTAAACAAAGGTGTTCAAAACTGGCTGAGCTATGATAGCTACGAATCTTTGGCTACGTGTTCGTTTACATGATGACGTGGTTAACTGAGAACGCTGCATTGAGAAAACAAGGAACTTTTAAAAATAATTTTGACAACCTTTTTTATAAATGGAAAATAATTCATGAGTATCTGATATAATATTTATTTATTATGAATAATATTACTTTCGAAAGCGAAGCAGGTTTCATTATTTATTATTCATTTATTTTTTAACTTTTACATGCTAACCAAAAATATAGAAAGTAAATTATAGTAATTTTCGTAAGTTACTTACAATTCCTATTCACTATATTATTAACTTTTTTTACCGAAATACTTACACACTTGAAAACAGTTTAAAAAACACTTAATTATCTTAGGGGAAGAATGTTTTATTGGGTGAGTTACAGTCTTGCAGATCACAGCTGCTTTTCTCTGACGAAGATAACTAACTTACAGGAATACACGAGTTAGTTTAGCAAGGAAAACAACTTTTGTTTACTCGCCAAGCTAATTTAGTTCAGTAGAAAGCGTCGAATAATTATGAAGAAAACATTTACAAATTTTATAATGTTATTAAGTGTTGTGTTTAGTGAGAAATAAATTGTTTGGCGTGGCAGGATTTTAGATACACCATAATGTTATGGATCAATCAGAGAATCATAATTACAGATATTTAGACTGCTATGATACTCGTGATGTATGATGGTAGCTAGTCAATCACTCAGGACGTGGACCGCTACATAGAGCACAAGGCTACACGTGTTTCAATTAAGGATGTACGTACATAATGCTTCATCTCCTCTATTTCTATACCATTAAAATATATATATTTTTTAAACTCATGGAGCTCAAATAGATTTAAATTTAGTTTACTAGTTGGAAAGTAATACTGCATTCTGAGAGAAGAGAATTTGGTCATCTAAGTATCTAGCGCTGGTAAGAGGTGGCATGAGATGATTGTGAGCAGTGCCGGAGTGAAGGGTGGGAGAAACGGGAAATCCCCGAGAACAATTGCTGGCCAACAGCATCGTTTGACGCAATTTTCACATGCGAAATACTGAATCTGTACATAAAACAACTTACAAACACATACAATGTGTAATTATTAGGAAATTACAGGTAGATAAGGGATTTATGTCTCGTTTACAACGGGGTCGCTATAAACGGAACTATTAGCACGAAGAAACAGGAAACGGGGAAGGAATTTGCTATGGCTTGTAGTTGGGATCCATCCCAGTGTTTATTTGTAATGATTTCGGAAAATCATAAAAATATAAATCAGGTTGGCCAAAATGAGAATCGAATCCGGGTCCTCCCGAGGGCAGCGTTTTTCAATTTCGGAAAATAACATACTGCATTTCTAATTAAAAAATCCAATTATGTGTCTCGAATCTCTGAACATCGGTATCTTAAACAGGTAAATCTGGTCACTAACATTAGGTTGTACACGCAGTTGAAAATTGTAGGTAGTATTTTCAAGCAAGAGGAAGTAAGATTACCTTCGTCCACTTACTAACGGTCAATGGACGCTAGGGTAGGTCCTACGACCTGGGATAGTGACAATGTTAGGTATCGTACATTATCACTGGGTTACTTCGAAACTACGGGAATAGAATTGCAAAATGGAACAGCAGTATATTTAAACATTACAGTCTCAGTCAAAATTAGGCACAGATTTTCTCTTCGGAAAGTGTCATAAACAGCTTAGTGATTTAACTGAAAATAAATTATTGATTCATCAAGTGATGCATACAAATATTTTCGGCAAGGTACGTGTTGGAAAATCATAGCCAGGATTGTAAGACTGCAGATAAATAAAATTAAATATTTTATTTAAGACGTAAAATAAAACGTTTCCTGTTTTTCATATTTTATCCAATTAATAGCCCGTGTTACGTGGTCGAGCGTTGGTTGCCGGCTCTGAATAAGTTACTGGAACTTGAGTGTGAAAGACTGCAAGAGTGTAGGTGGAAGTTGCAAACACCCAAGTGCGCGTAGAGACAGCAGATGTACAAGTAAGGATTTGGGTGAGGGAGGATGGTGGTGGGGTGAGAAGTGATGCTTGGTGCAAGTTTGAAAGTGTGTCGCGAGTTGTGAAGAGACTCGTGATATGCATCTCGAGATGTAAGCGCGTTTCAGGCTGTGAATGCTTTCCAGAATACGGTATCTGCATTCTCATGTTTGCCTTCTCCTTACCTTGTACACGGGTAATAATACAGGAGAGTAACCAGTATAACGCCATAGTAGTCTTTAGTTCGGAAAAAAATTATATTATGTGGGATGTTATGTAAAATATTAGGAGTTCACGAGTAACGTTACTGTCTCTAGGCACATTTGCAACAGTAGTTTTCAAGTAGTCAGAGGTAAAGATAAGTGCTAAAAGTATAACAATTTTATAAAAGATTTTTCTGTTTACTTCGATTAGAACGGTGGTTTCTCAAAACTGTAATCAAAATTACAGTAAAATATGATACAATTCTTTGGAAACAGTAAAAAGAAAACACTGTTTACAATCCCGCAGAAACGAAAACAACCGAAACACCCCCCCCCCCCAAAAAAAATTACTTGGAATGTCACCAGTTGCTAATAAACACGTGGATCGAGTCACTGAGTCTTGCAACAAAACACATTAACGTACATTAATACAGCAGAGTAAGCCACAAGAACTGCATCGTTGAAGCGAAAACGCCGTTTTACAACTTCTTCTAAACAACATCGCTAATAAGACGCAGTTAGTTCACAAGTTAAGTGATTTTGAAATTAACATATAAAAATAGAGTTGTTCCTCGGAACTCTTTAAGAACTATGTGATTGAAAAGGTGAATAGAGTGAATGGGGTGGCGCGGTTTGTATGTATGTATATTATATATGTATACACATGTATATATGTAAACAAATAAATAAATATTTATATGTGTGTGTATAGTGTATACAGGCCGTCAAGAAACATCCGCATAATAAGCCGACTCTTTGAATCCTGGTCTAAATTGAAGACGTAAACGTTAGTGGCAAAATGTTATAGGATAACATTTTACATAAACAATGTGGCAACATAGCACTGTAGTTAGTCTCCTCTTTGCGCCCCACAGGCATCTTACTTATCTTAGTGCTACTTTTCTGACCATCATATTATGGATGTAGGTTAAAACCCCGAACAGTACAAACATGATTCTACGTTTACTTTACGTAACATACATAAAATAATACGTGTAAATGGAGTGCAAGAGAGGACTTTCTCCGTGCAGTATTGTCGTGCCACATTGTGCACGTAAAATGTAGCCGTACAACGTTTTGTAACAAACATTTTCGTCATCAATTTAGTCATGGATTCACGTAGTGCGCTTATGATGCGGTTGTTTCTGGACAAATATAAATGTGTATATATATATATATATATATATATATATATATAGACAAATATAAATGTGTGTATATATATATATATATATATATATATATATATGTATATATAGCCTATATATATTTACATACACACCCACACAAACACTAATACATTTTGATGATAAAATAATACAAGAGAACAGTTTTTATGGCTAAAATACGGTTGGAATGATTCAGAACGTAAGTAACTGTATTTTCTTTAACGGAAGAAAACATAATTGGCAGGGACAACATGTTTGATTAAAAGATACGTCACACTGTCCGATTTTTGTCTCCAACTATAATTGACCGTTAAGTTGGAAGTCGAATATTTAATTAAATGTGGTCATCAAACATTTCCGTAAAATAATGTTGATCAGTTACTATCAAATATGTTTGAAGACATGTCACACTGTCAAATCTTGTTGGAGCTCGTTTTACCTAACCCGGCATACGTTCGGTTATGTTTTAGAATATTTGAGAAATTATAGTACAAATTTTAATACATACGCATTCCGTATGCAAATAGTGCGAAATAAATTGGTGGCCAGGAAAATTTCCGGAAATAACGAGAAGTATCGATTCGTGCAATTACATTTGTAGTAATAATAGGCTTTTGGGCTGTTAGCAACTAACTATTTCTCAAAATTTTTGTGTAAAGCCTAATTTTCTATTATGGTTTTTATTTCGTAATTAATAAATGTTTTTATAATACTAACCAAATTTAAGTTTTTGATTAGCAGACTCAGTAAATTTCGAATACCTGTACTTAAAATAACAGTACTAATAAATAATATGTTGAAAAATTAAAATTACTTTGAATAGATTTGTCTTTACCTTTAAACTGCATTAATATATTCGTGTCGATTTAACATGGTGCAAGAGTAATGATTATGATATTTATGTTTACACAGAGTGCGATTGTGATTGGCAGCATACACGAAATTTTAGAAACCGTCAAATTCGCAAACACTTCCTCCCACAAATAAGGTCTCAATATCGACGAAAATATATTGTTGCAGTTATAAACCGTACTTAGCAGGTGCCATAGGTACACGCTCCTCTAACTTGGCCATTAAATTACACAATCCAACATAAAAACTTTTTGAAACTTTTTATCGCAAAAGTTGGTATGGTAGCGGCTACTGGTAACGACATGCTGTGTGGTTCTTGTAACACTGCAGTAAATGCTGAGGATCGTGGACTGCAATGCGATGGCTTTCTGTAGTAAATGGTACCACATAAAATGTGTGAAAGTTACAACAGCAGAGTATAATAAAATAATGGCACTCGGTAATATTGTCCAGTGGCTGTAAGAGCGGTGTGTAAGAACTTGACAGGTATGCAAAAACGTCAAAAATGTCCGAAGAGCAGACCAATTTATTGGCTAATGTTAATAACATAGCTGTGCTTGTAGAGAGAATAAAATGCAGATCTGAATAACAAAGTAGATAAGGTAATTGAATAAAAGGCCAAAACAATTGTATTGTCTAATCAGGGAAAACAATCAAATGAAGAAATGTTTAAAGGATCAAAGCGTAAATATAAAAATATGGGAAAAAAACAAGGTTGAATACTCCAATTGTAAACCTATGCTGAATGTAATAAGTAATTGTGATATCTTAAATGGTGATTACTCACTCAGTAAACCTGCTTAATTTGCAGAGAAGATTAAGGCAATGAAGAGAGATAGACCTAAGTGTAAAACGAAGGCCGTATTGGGACTAATACAAGAGAATCTACCAGGAGTAGAAATTTAAAAGTTGTGAACAGCAGCCGTTGTTGTTTGTATCACGTATTCATCCTGAAGTCACAAAGGACAATATTGAAATATATTTAAAGGAATGTGGTACTGAATCGTTTGGATGTGATGAACTTAAAACAAGGCATGATTCGTACGAATCCTTTAAAATTGGAATTAAGGATAGTGAGTTGGAAAAATTGTATTGTTCGGACTTCTGGCCACAGGTACCTTGTGAGTAAATTTTTCTTTCAGAAAAAATCACAAGAAAGTAAGGATATTTTAGGGAATACAGTAGTAACAGCAAGTATTATTTTGTAAATAGGAGAGTAAATAATACAAATCACTTTGTAATAAACATTTTTTCGCAGAATTTTCAATGTTTACGTAACAAATCGGATGACTAGGAGTAGTTATTTAACGATAAAAATTGAAATGTTCTCTGTTTTTGTAAATTATAAAAAAGGTGGAAAAAGTTTCTAATTCTAGAAATTTTAAAATGAGTTTAATGTTCCCAACAAACAATTTTGTACGTATATATATCTTTTTAATTTCTAAAACTAACCTAATTTTCCAAAAGCTCGCTTAGCTGTTTCTTAACTGGTAAATTTTAAGTTATTCTAATATAAACGAAACGTAGGTAATTACTGATGATATAATCTTCTCAAGTAAATGCAACCATTTGAATAAGCTGCTTTTGGTTTAATAATATATTTTGGTTTCGTGAGTTTCATAAATGAGGCTACGGTATGGGAAAATGTTCCTAAATAAAATGAAGAAAATACAAATTTCAAATTTAATATCAGAGAATCCTTAAATGAAAAGCTTGGCAGCTTAGTATTCACATTAAGATTTCAATCAAGTAATAATGATCAGCCACGTGTAACCTTATTACACATTTCATAATCTGGAGTAATAACTTTAATATTTGCTATACAGAAGCTAACAATACATCACTTTTGCACTGAGAAGTTTACACTGTCGCAATTTGCAAAGCATATTCCACGTTTATTAAAAAATGGTGTCCTACATTTTTTGCGTCAAATACCTGCGTAATTAAATTATAATATACTCGGCTGTTGAAAACTAATTAAGGTAAACAGGGAAACGCACACAGAGATGTACGTGAATGTAATCGCTGAAGCTTAGCTTTCAAGGGATAAAATATTTAAAAGCACTGTGTGCAAAATCCTCACGGTAATATTTATAACAAAACCAAATACTGCCGCAGGTATATTGTTAATTTAAATAAAACACGTCAACTTGAAAATATAGAACTGTAAAATCATATGACACAAACAATTGAGGTCAACTGTGCTTAAGTCTCAGTTTAACGACTTTTCTAAGAAGGTTGGTTAGCGGAAAATATGAGGACACGTAGAAATCGTATCTCAAGGAAAACTGAGTTACAGCGACTTTTATGGATGTATGAAAAAATTATTAAATTAATCATGGTTAAAACAACAATTTTGTTTCAGTTTAAACATGGACTACACGCTTCATATCTCACTTAGAAACAATTAGGTAAGGAATATAGCTATCTGTCACAGACAAACAAGCCGGGGTCGCATTGATACACTTAAGATCGAACTACTTCTCAGCGTTTAAACTATTCTGTACACAGAAAGTAGTTTCGATTCTGATAAATCCAAATACTCAGGCACATGCGTATAGTCAAATTCATTTAGACATTGGGCCGCGGTGGCCGAATGGACGAGGGGTTTAGGGTTCGATTCCCAGGTCCTGGGTGTAAAATTTGTGTTCGTCTGTTCGAGTAATTTCAATTGTCAGAGTCAATAAAACTGTCACAACTGGGGAACTGTCTAATAATATAGCTGCAAAGGGGGGATGTTTGGCTCGTCGGCCACTCGCCTTCCAACAAGGCATTCCGGGTTTCATTACCGGCGGATTCGGGCCTTGGATTTTCGTATGTAGGAAACATGCCGGACGGTGCCGTTAGTAAGCGGGTTTCTTGGAGATCTCCTCCCAACTACCCCGCCCTCATCATTCCGGTACTACTCACTTAATGTCACCTCTCACCAGCGCTAAATACGTCGATGTTAAGCGTTGACTAAATCTCTCACTCGCTCAATTAGACATTTTCTGTGTTAGCATGCAAACTGTTTAATTTTACAGTCCTGTGGAAAATGGTTTCATTTTGCAGTACTGTGTGTTTTATTAAAACACTCTCTGATGTGTACTAAGATTTTAAAGAAATATTGCCCTCTGTAATTTAAATAAATTTCGCTGGTATCCTCATTTATTTTACCGACATGATAGTCATGACAATTTCCTCACAATAACGGAATTCATTCTTAGTCAACGCACAGCGACGATTTTCGAACATCTTTTTATTGTGACTATAAACAATAACTTTAAAGACTATCAAACGGAAAACAGCACGCTGATGTTAAAGTACCTACATAAAATTAAATCACTGAAAACATTATCTATAAAATATTTGTTAGTATAAGGGATCTTGAGCTAACAAAATTAAACGGTGTTACACACTTACAGACTGTGCACCAACTGCCAGTTCGGTATAAAATATTTTCGTGCTTTGAAACTGTCTTCTCCTATATCCCGTGGTTATGAATATTGGATTTATAGGACTAAAATACTTTCTGTTAATGTGTTTAAAATCCAAAAATCTTACAGCATGTTTCGTTGATAACTTAATTTTGGCGCATAGTGTATATTGATGCATAAAACCGTCCAATTGTTTGCTGAACGATATATGTACAGAATCACACAATGGACTTTGTTTTCCTAACACAATATTAATCTGAATTCTCAAAAAATCACTCATACTTCAGTGCAAACGTTTGGCTGACGCAAATGTAATAATTTGTTTGGAAATATACAAACATATAGTGTTGACCCAAACAAACCATGTTTGCCACATATAGGATTTAATGCATAACTAGAGAGTTATTTCAACTTCTGTGGCATTTTACGCTGTTATAACGTTCGTGTTTTAATGACGCTTTACAGGTCATACTAGTACAAACAATGGCAACAGAGCAATTTCAATAAAATGGGTAAAATAAAATGTAAATATAAACAGAAAAAAGATGTGCGTAAATGTCCTACATTTGAAGTAGCACACATCCAAATAGGTAGGCCTGTGGCATTTGTAAACGCCCACAAATGACTCAAGTTGGAATCTTGGCCATGGATAACTTCTTTTTGATGATTCAAAACGAAACACTACACAGCCAAAATAATTCAGTTGCACCAACAGAAGCTTTCTTATTGAGGCATATAAATGAGAACAACCCTATGTTTTGTTTCAGTTAGCAAAATTAAAGGAAACAAATTTTACAAAAATATGAATGTACCCAAATAGTGCTTAAGGTAAAATTTTACTTACAACGTAACTATTACGTAGCGCAAAAGTTATTACGTGAAAGCAATACTTTTGCCAAAGAACAAAATAACATTCGTAGCTATTAATTTACGACAGCAATTTTTTTTGTTCTTGGTGACTGTACTGAATGTTTTCAGCTAAAATGAATGTGTGTTTATATGTATATATTCATATATGTGTATATACATATATATATGTATGTATGTGTACATATGTATGCATGTGTATATATATATATATATATAAATGCATAGAAACTCACACATAATTCCTTGTCATTGCTAGAACACTAAACTGGACCACCGGTTCGGTCAATTACAAACAGTATTTTTGTATATGTTATAGGATACATTTTTAACGCAGGTGCTTTTTACTATGCGCTGACTTAGCTTCTATACAGCACAGTACAAATTAATTTTGATGGGATGTTTAGTAAAAAAAAGTATTAACATGCAATTATTAACGTTTAATAATAAGATTGGCTGAAATAAGAATAAATAAAATTAAAATAAGTTATAGGAATAAAGAGTAAAATGGATACTTCTTTATCACTTTTTAAATCTTCGACGTTTACCTTCCTAATAAATCCGCGATATTACAATTTCGAAGAGTAGCATTATTTTGATTTTCTAGGTAAGGTAAATGGGCGTTACGTCTGGTCCACAGCTTGGTACAATGAGATGAACTGGGAGAGGAGTTGGCTTTGACCTTTGTATATGAAGCATACCAACATTCGCGTGGAGGAGATTTTGGGAAACCATGGTAAACCGAAATCAGGATGGCCGGAGCAGGGGATCGAACCCTAGTCTTTTCGAATGCGAGTCTAACATGTTACCGTTTCGCCACCTCGCTTTTTTTATTTTCAAAACGAGCAAAGTATTAGGTCGTAGTAAGTTTGGGAAAGCAGTTTAAAGCCATGGCAAAGAAAACCCAACGCCATATTAATAGAAAAAAAATGCTCTAATAAACCTAAGAAAATCTCTATTTGAACTTTCGACTTCGGATAAAAACTTAATTTTAGTATTTTATCCTGCTTACATCCCGCTAGCAGTTGCTGAAACATAGCAGCTCTCTCTCTCTCTCTCTCTCTCTCTCTCTCTCTCTCTCTCTCTTAGTAGCCACCAGAACTGCTAAAATGCGATAGTTTGAAATTTGTAGGCAGTTTAAATACAGTAAGTTAAGGAAAATAAATCAAAATGGTTTAATTTTTTAAGAATGTTCTGAAATTTGCGTTATATTAAAGTAAGCTTTTTGAAGACATCTACGTGTAATAGCATATTATCGTGCATAGTAAAGAGTGTTAGTGTAAAAACACTTACTGTTTTCTTACTTCTCATAAAAAATTAAATAGCCTGTAATCACGATATTTTAAGTTTATTTATAAGTCATTATTTAATATATCGTAATTTAAGTTATGCACATAACGAAATAAATTCTTATAATATGTAGCAATAAAACACACATATTAAACTTACCTTATTAAGTACTATGCGTGTACCAAATTTGGTTTGAGTTCTGAAAAGTTGGTATTGAGATATACCGTTTGAATCAAAATGTTCGAACAGTCGTCATTTTCAAAATACGAACATAGCATGAGCAAAGAACATTAATTTCAAGTTCCTTACAAAGTACTTTGTGTAGCAGGTTTGATAAAATGTTGACAAATATTTTCTCAGATATCACGCGTGACCAATAAATGTTTAAGTGTACACAATTTGACAATATAAATATATAATGAACAAAATACGGAACATCTTCAAGTCCTTGAGCAGCTCTAAGCCCCTGGCGTGTATGAATTCTTCTTCCTAAACGTCATATATTCTACAGTAACACAGTATAAAAATATCTTCATGGGTGATAAACGCATGCACACATGGGACTCAGAGCTGGCGCGCAGATGGTATGTGTACTATGTCTGATTAAATTCGGTCCTCATGTTCACAATATTCTATGGGGAGGTGGAGGACATTCACAGACACACACGAATACAGATACACAGACAGGAATGTGATCTCATAAGCCTACTTTTTCCTTAGGAATGCAGACCAAAAACATCTATCGAAATTCGGTAATCGTGCGCATGCCGTTAAAAAACCGATATTAGGTGTTTTGCACAAGAGAGAACCATATAAATTTTAATACTTTAATTTCGACCGTTAAAATATGTAATTGTAATATTAATTACAATATTAATGAAGTTTTCTAGCTTTAAATAAACAAGTTTTAGTAGGCCTATATCAGACTACGTTTTAAATGTCTGAGTGTAAAGTTCGAATTGTTTTATGTTATCGTCATTGTTTAAAAACGTTACTGCTGGGACTATGATAACAAACCCCCCAATGCAGCCCTCATTTGGTAATATCCTCGCACGGCCCAGTAAATAATAAGCCGTGACTTCTCTGATACCACCCCAGGAGACGGAGAAAACACGTTTAAGAATACTGTCATGAATTAAGTATCGGCTCTACTTTTCTAGAGCCTGATATGGTAACCTAACCTCATAATTTACAATACCAGGTACTTGCCGATGACTTTCTGGCATTATACTATTTTGAAGAAGGTAATTGCTGTTGTTGTTCAAAACAAAAGAGTGCTTGCAAAAATTGCTATCAAATTAATTTTTTTTTCTGCTTTTAACATCGTGTGGGGAAGCTATTAATACACGTAACTCCAGTTAAATTATAAAAACTCTCACCCCCCACCTTAAATAAGTAATTACTTTCAGGGATAAATGCAATTGTCGTATACTGCAGAGTACACAGATAAATGTTAGTGTTATTTCAACGCGGCTGTGGTTGTTCAGAAGTGCGTTGCAACGCGTTGTGGGGAAGTTCCAAGGACGAATTAAATGGTGAAATCTACACTGCTTGTATTCAGTTGAAAGCTAGAGCGAATTTCAGAACGACAAAAGTGACTATCAAACACTGTTAGTATCGCTGATGGGCTCGCAAAACTGGACTTTTTTGTTATTAACAAAAGCACTGAAGAAGTGAACAACACGAATCAAAACAGAAAAGTTGTAGGATATTTTGTGTTTGTCACAACACCTTCATATTAACATGAAGTCCTTACGTGCAATATTAAGTAACCGTGTTATTATTCATAATATTTGCAATGCCAAGTATATTAGAAGTGATAAATTTCTAGAATCAGTAGAAAGAACACTGCGAACTTGTTACAAATTACTATAATTCGTGCTCGGAATGGTTTTCGCTATCCTGTGTGCACACCCGTGTCCGTTTACGTGTACTTCGTGTATTGCCGTTCTGATTGCAACATGCTATAAATGCCAGCTTAGGAGGGGAGTTCATGCAAACATTTTATTATTTTAATAATTTTTATGTTTGTACGAGGAATTGTTTGTTTTGTAGACATATATTGTGACTATTTTTCATAGTAATGAAAATTTTCTAGATTTCATAGTTTTTGTATAATGGCAAGTAAAAGCCAAAATTTGCGTAAAACGGTTTAATACAAGAAACAAAACAATTTGACTTAAAGATACGAAATCATTTGCACTGAACAACAGTGTCGCGGACTACAACTGGACATGTATAAAACATTGCATTGCAATTATTTTTGTATTTAAAAAAAAATTCACAAAGTTTATATTTTCTTATTTTAAATTCAGACATTTTTTAAAAATATAGGAAATATTCAATGCCGTTTTTTTATTTATGTCTGACGTATCCCACGATACTGTTCTTCAGTGGGAATTTTTTTTTTCGTTTCTGTATGTCAGTTGGTTTTCGTTTCTTGTATAAAACCGTTTTATGCAAAGTTTAGCTTTGACATGCCATTATACGAAAACTATGACAGCTAGAAAATTTTCATTGCTATAAAGAGTCACAATATATGACTATAAAACAAATAAAGTCTCGTACAAATGTAAAGATTATAAAAAACAACTAAAATTTTTCAGGGAGCCCGCCCCCCCCCCCTTCCAATTAAATACTGTTATCTTGCCAGTGTTTTTTAGTTTAAAGGGTCTGTCATGATGTTGTGACTTCGTATAAAAGGAAACGTGATAAAATCACGAAACCACCAAGAAAGAAATTATTTAGTCACAGTTGTATACGTTGACTCAAGTGTTTATTAAAGTCATAGCAATTCCATCACGAAAATTCTATCCAATAGGACATAACTTTAATTAGTGTGTAATATATAGTCACTTTTACTCTGAACTTTATCACAAAGTTTAAACTATGACTATGTGCTAACTCCTCAGTGAACTTTCATGAATATTTTTACTGTGTACAAGTGATTTAAAATAAAATGTTTGATTAATACCAAAATAGTAATACAGCGCACTTGTCAAATTTTCGTTTCAAAATATACAAAACTATAGATCCTATAATTGCCGTAATATTTTTTATGTTGCGTTTTTCTTTATTATGACACAAATAATTAATAAAATATCACTCAAATGTAAAATATACTGAACAAATGAAAAATAGTTAACGACCACTTAAGCACCCTTGAAAAGAGCTGAGATAAAACAGTAAATGTTAGACAGCACTAGGAATATTTCCTATCTGTGTGTGTTATTCATCGTGTCAAACACGATGCTTTTGGGCTGTACGTACGTACAGCATGAAATATGTCTCGCTTAGTTAGGGATTAGTTTTAGTTATTCGTGCAGTAACGGCCTATTCAAACACGAGGCACTTCATATTCTGACTGCTTGGTGAATGTCACTGGAGTTACAGACAAGTAGAGCTGGTTTATTCCGAGATATTATCTAGATCATCCACGCCGGACCCCACATGTTTTATGGCGGATGGAGGTACAAATTCAGAGGTGAGCGATTATACACAATGGTGGATTACATTCCCACGACATAACGGTCATAAAACATTAAGGTAGCTGCCTACCTTAGAGCTCTTGGAGAAATTTACGATAGGGATTTACATGTTACATAATATTCTGTGGGGCTCAGTCGCATTAACAGATATCGCTTTCGGACTGAAATTATTTTATTTCTTCAGATAAGAGAAAGGAACGAAAATTAAAAAAAGAGTAAGTATGTGTCATCGAGTGTTTTATAAGAATGAAAACACATATTTGTTCACAATTTTCAGGGTACTGAAAAACAGCCTAAATAATCCAATAACACACAGAGATGAACAAAGTCAGTGGTAAAATATACGAAGATTTGACAGATACTCAACCACATTTTATTTAATTTAACATGTTATTTCCTACCCTTTATCCCGCCAGATCTCTGGGAAAGGTAGCGTTCTTAAGCGAAGATGATATCCAGACAAGAATCACTTTTTGCTACTACGATATCAATCCACGTATGGATTTCCTGACGACCATAATGTGGACTGATGAGGTAACATTCAGATTTAACAAGGAGGCAAATTTCCACAATGCTCGCTATCGATCAGCAGAAAACTCTGATTTGTTACGTCAGCTAAACCAGCACATTGGAACCTGCATACCAGGCGAAACCTCCTGGCGTGATCATGATTTCGGATAGTATTCTCTTGAAGAACGATTAAATTGAGACTGTTTTTTTAGCATATGAGCAACACTTGCTGACGGAGTCGCTAGAAGATGTGCCAATAGCGATACGTTTAAATATGTGGTTGCTAGAGGACAGATGCCCAGACATTGTTGCCTTTGGTGGTCAGGCGTAAGTCAAATGTTCGCAAGTCGATGAATTGGAGAGAGAGAGAGAGAGAGAGAGAGAGAGAGAGAGAGAGAGAGAAAGAGCGAGAGAAAGAGCGAGAGAGCGAGAGACATACCGGTATCGGTCACCATACAAAATTCCCCTAGATTATTTTTAGAGTGAAGGGACTCATCAAAGAAACATTTTTTGATAGTCTCCTTTAACGAGAACTGGTGCGAAGGACTGAACTCGGGCTGCGTGGTGATTCCTGCCAAGTGCAGAGCTACTGTGGGGTACCCAAATTGCACGTAGATGGGAATTATTATGCTTACACGAAAGTGGAAAGCATATAAGATGGTTATTAAAGTTATCGGAGAACACTCATATTGTGTTAGGTTGTAATATCTTCTTGAACTAAAAGGTTATTTACATCTTCCCAAGCACGTTGGTGTCTAATTTTCTTTTAACGAGGAAAGTAATAGTTAAGTTTAATGAACTTGTAGGTTTACGACTACATATTTTACCTCTTTTTATTTTCACATTATAATACTGTAGTATTTTTAAGCTCAAACTAAATCTTTTGTTTTCCACAGTTACCTGTCAACGTCAGGAGGTAATTGGTGATATCTTCTTATTGAATCATACCACAACCGTTTCTAGACGAAACGTGTGTTACAACATTTTAAAGTTCTAAAGTTATCCTCATTTCCTTTAGCTTCCAGCAGATTCCAGGCAGTGTATTTTTCATAATTCAATCCGTCTTTGAAGCTTTGCGCCCACCATACAGTACGCCAGAAAGAGATAGGACGCAAGGTTTGTGATATAAAGCAATAGTTAAAGTCCTGAGATATTATGTGTGTGTATAAATAAAACTTTTTGTTACATTGAGAGACACGTTGCTTTTGGTTAAACGAAATTAATTCTATAGTTTTAACAAAAATTTGACATGGAAACCAGAAAGTTCATATATTTATTCATTGCAGTTTATGAATTAAAATATGTTACGATGAAAATCTGTATTTTCCACAAGTACAAAAAAACACAAGGTTTTGAATGCGTTGTTATAAACATTAATTTAGTATAAATATTTTTATATAAATTGGGAGTTCCAATACATGAAGGTAATGGTTTCCTCAGAGTACATTACATACATTTTACAATATCTTTTTCTTTTAAATTATCTTACATAACGTTTACAAACTGAACCGTTTTGTACTGGAAAATAATTTTCAAGTGCGCGTAAATGGTTGTAATGGGAATACATTTGAATAAATCTGCAAATAAGTTTTGAGAGCTATGGTCATGCCGTTGTTTTTTGTAGTTTTGATAATTTGTTACGCTTATATTGCTGTGGAAACATTTTTAGTACGAAATCAGACAATACGGAGCAGTGATTTATCACGGGAAAAGTTGGCTGTTTGCTAAGCTTAAATGGAACACGCTCGTATATAACGTTCTTTGATCGATACTGGCGTGTGCTACTGAATATTCGTGCTTCGTCTTTGAACAACTACACAACCTCCCTCCAATAATCATACTAGACGCAGGCAGCTACAATGTTTTGTAAAAAAAAAAATTCACGGCACGAAAGATTCTTGTGATTTGTACACTACCTTCGCACGTAATATTCGCACAAACAGTACTTTGCATTCAGAACTCTGTGTCAAGAGTTTTCAATGGTGGGTTTTAAAAGTTGTTACACCTACGCAACTTTACATAAAGCTAGTAAAAGTTTTCGTAAAGCGGCGAAACTTCTGCCCTGAAGTTAAGCTCTTTTGTCTTCGAACGTCCTCCTGACGTCACAATAGGGTATTATGTCAGGATAAGAAAGAAATCAAAAGTTAGTGGCACAGCAACTAAGAACTCCACTTTTATATTGAGCTACGAGTATGATGCAAAATAATATGATTTGGTAATTTTTTAACTTTAAAATTTTTGTAATTGTGCCAGGAAGTCCCTTTTACGTTACATCGCAAAAGTATGGAGAGTATTTTATTTCCCTTTCGTGGCTACGATATCAACCCACTTGCACTCTCGTTACTGCGGTCCTGTTTCGATCTCCGGCTGTTACAATTATGCGTTTATAGCAGGGGCGAGGCGTGGTTACGTTAAAGGCGCGGTCTACCGCAATTTTCATGACCATTATTTTATTTTGTATTTGAACCAGATATTTTTTCTTGTTTTAGACACAAAATGTGACTAAATTTGGCTCTTATGAAAATTTTTTATCTCTCATAGTTTTCGTGTAATGGCTTGTTAAAGTCATATTTTGCATGTTTCCGTTTTAACGACTACACTAAAACCAAGTGATACACAAAACTAAAAAAAAAAAAAAAATCACAGTGGATAAAGACATTGCTGGCTATAATGACATGTTCATAAAATTAAAGAATAAAAATTATTTGTATTTTTAAAGAAATTATTGAGCTTTTAAAATTTTTATTTACAGTTTCAGTGTTTTTTAAATTCAAATAATTTTTATTCTTCAATTTTATGAGCATATCGTTGTAGCCTGCAATGTCTTTATCGGCTGTGATTTTTTTTTAGTTTGTTATATCTGTTGGTTTTAGTGTAGTCGTTAAAACGGAAACATGCAAAATATGACTTTAGCAAGCCATTACGCGAAAACTATGAGAGATAAAAAAATTTCATTAGAGCCAAATTTAGTTACGTTTTGTGTCTTTAATAAGAAAAAAATATCTGGTACAAATAAAAAAATAAAAAATGGTAACAACATGAAGACCAGCGGTGTCACCGATTACCTGCTTGCATTAGGGACAACCTACTTCTCACCTTGAACACTGTGTTTGCCAGAGGCCAATAGATGGTGGTAGCCATGGTTCAGAGTACGTTATAAGGACGTGCCGAGCCCCGCCCAGTTCACATGACATATCGTGGCATTTAGTAAAATCCATATTCTCACCCCAGCCATCGTTCTTGTGTTTCAGAGTGCCGTACTCAAAAATGTACAAACTGTATTTACGTGAAACCTACATATAAATGCGCTGAACTTTGCTGCAAATTTCCTACCAATAAAATTTTATAATAACCGCTTAGTGTCCCATAGCAAAAACGGATCGGCAGGAATCTTTAGCACTTGGATCGTTGTGGCGATGCGGCGTTTGATGCGTGCTTCGAGATCGCTCATACAGTTCCGTTACTTCTGAATTTCTAGCGCACAGTTAGGCGGTACCCTTAACCTATTAATTGAAATACTTTTTTTTTTGCCAGTTTGTCTACTTTCAAGGGGAAGTCGCGGACGTCTCGCGCGACTCGCGTATTCGTTCACGCAGTCTCCACGCACGAAATTCTGATGCCAAGTCCTGTGAACTTGTGTACAACGTACGTATATATATATATGTATATATATATATATATATATATATATATATATATATATATGTGTGTGTGTGTGTGTGTGTGTGTACAACACATATACATTGTATAAAAATGATATTAATGAATGACGTTTAAAACATCTAGTAGCGAGGTAGCCGACACTGTGACAAAAAATTTGATATTAAACTTGGGGTCGCAAAAGTCGGGAAACACCTTATAGCTGGTGATAAACTTTGACCATATGGTATAACAGATGCCACGCATCGCTTTCTCTGTGACTGCATGGCGTAGTATTCGTGTTGAATTAAACCAAATAATTATGTCCACTTAACAGTGTACCACCTGGCTCACGTATGCTGTTTCACATTAGTGTCAACTAACACTTCTCTGATGCGCAGGAAACGTACACAAACACTGCAGAAGACACCAGCTTGGAACCCAGTAAACTGTGCGTGTAAGCAGCACACACGAGCCAGGTGGTATCACTGCTAAGTGGACACAATTAATTGGTTTGATGCAACACGGACGCTACGCCACGCAGACACAGATACAGCGACGTGTGACGTCTGTGATACCATATGTTTAACGTTGGGTCACCAATTTTAAGGCTTTTCCAGACTATTGCGACTCCAAGTCACTTATATCAAATGTCTTGTCTCAGGATGTTTTAAAAGTCATTTATTGACATCCTGATATGTGTATATCTACGGCCATTGATATGGCAACCCTGTCAAACAGGCCCACCTTAAGAGTTCTTTGGATCTTAGCTTTGTTTTTCGTATGAAGCACGGAGACAGGGAAGGCGATAATTCTACTCTAACATGTGCGTCAAACACATCGCCTCGAGGTACGAAGTACTAAACTAGCGTGCAATGTTTTCGTACAAAGTGTTTTCAATGGGACTTTAAGCGAAGGCCCTGTAATTTTATTTGTGGGAACCATGTGTTGATGCCCAATGCAGGTTTGTATCATTGTGTTACACGATCACGACTTGTATTTTTCAATATACAGCAATGTGATAAAGCCATTTTACCACGTTTGAAGTGATCGATAATAATGCTTTTAATTAGCGGACGGTATTTTTTAAATTGGATTTTTTTTAAACGTATATTATTTTCGTAGATAAACTCATTGGGAAAAAGTTGAAGAATTCCACATGAAAAAAACACTTTTCGTACCACGATAGAACGCAGATCATGCACCAGGTCCAAATAACTCTTACTAGTGCTCTAAGATTTCAAACGCCAATTGCTTTCCTTGATTACCCAGTATGTAGGACCGTCATAAGAATAACTGAACACCATTTTTGTTGGAGACCTCAGAGCGCTATAAAAGAACAATTATTGGCAGGGTTGTCGTATATTACACCACTACTTTCTACTAGCTATGGTCCGGTCATCGGTCAACGGCAAGCAAGAGCAATCATAAACAACCAAATCACGCGCGGACACACAACCGCACTTTGTTGTCTCCCTTGATCCCGAGAGAACCAATTTAATTATTAGTATTACGTCACATCAATAGCAAGGCCATTAGAAACGGTTACAGCGCACTTTGCACAAGGACACGAGACGGGAGAGGAATATGTTATGACATGGCCAAGTTGGCCTAATTGCAGCTTGAACCTCTCGCTGTCCGGCCTGCTAACATAGCCCACAATAATATCAGTTGTGTTACAAATAGGACATGGCCTTTATAAAAGAACATTCCGGGATTCACTAGGGGCGATTTCAGAAAACAATGAAAAACAAATCAGGATAATAGGGACCGGGAATCAAACCCGTATCCTCATGATTTCCAACACAATTTACAGTTTATAAACACTGCCATATTCCTATCATACACAAGTTGAAAATTTGTAATGCCACATGGAGGTAACACTCTTTTCTTATTTGATGGACGTGGTTAACCATATAAACGAATTGTTGAAGAAACTCACTAGGAATACTTTCTTAATTTAAAAAGGAATTAACATACATGTCTGTGATACTATAGTTTAGGAAGGTAGATATTGAAGTTACATAAATAGTTCTGTATGTCACGTAAAACAGCTAAAATATTTAAAATCATTGACATAATAGGTGGTTGCGGTTAAACAATCCACAAGAATGTACGTCGACTAGGAGTACAACCGTCTGCCTTCGCGATGTACACAGCGTGGGTTTTATGTTTGCATTAGTTTATTTTTTCTTAAACGACGTAAATATTATTTAGTGTTGAACTGTGAAGTAACGTTTTAATTGCAAAGAAGAAAGAAACGAACGGTCATCATAGGCAGCAAAAGCTTAGTAAGCACGAAACCACGGAGCAAATAACAGTAATAGAAGCGGCATGGTGTGATTTTCGGCGAACTCGTTTTTTTTTTTTTTTTTTTTAGGTTGCCTGTGTTTCAAAGCAGGTAATTCACGTGGATGATTGGTTGTATTGAAATTTAGTAGGGTTAATTTAAAAACTGCAAGGAAAGATGTACCTAAGTAAAGACATGAATATGAAATTAATATACAAGTTTATTACAGTAGACCTATCTCTAGCAATACAAGTGGTAATGTTTGTTTGCTTCCTGTGTGTCCTGAGAGCCTGATCGATAACAACAATAAAAAGGTTTCTTATGTCGCTTCTGATAGATTATTTATTCTGTGACGAAACGTTGCTTATATTAACCTCTCGTTTCTATGATTAATTGGTGGCGATAAAGTGAAGAAAGGTCCTATCGCGGAAATAACTGCAAAAGATAATTGAAACGGGCTTGTGTTTACACACAACTTTCCAAAACAACGATTTATTTGGTTAGGCCTGCATTTAAAGTAAAATAAACTATAAACCCAAGTAATAAACCTCCACGTGTTCATATTATTTGCCGTTACGTATTTAAGGTACTAAATTTTATTTATTTGCTTGTGTAACAATCATAATGATTTTGTTGCATGAATGTAAGGATTAACAAAATAATTTCATACAGCTATC
Source organism: Medauroidea extradentata (assembly GCA_003012365.1). Taxonomy (NCBI): domain Eukaryota; kingdom Metazoa; phylum Arthropoda; class Insecta; order Phasmatodea; family Phasmatidae; genus Medauroidea; species Medauroidea extradentata. Next base: position 21,445 of record PNEQ01012616.1, read on the forward strand.
TATGATGGCTAGAAAGTTAGGTAGACCTACCTATGTACTTCAAGTAACTGACTATCTTACTGGCTTATTTGCGCAGTTCTTTTGGTAATGTAGACCCATGTACAATTCATGTGATGAAATAAGTGGAAATGACTTGAACTTTAAACACGTAAAATTGTAATTTACAGGGCTACATAGGTTAGGAATGGTAGGTGCCCAGTTAAAATATGCAAGTATTAATTTTATTATTGTTTGAAAAGAAAAGATAAACACAGCTTTTGTATAATAACATTAACCGTCTTAGTATCTGGTAAGTAATATTATATACTAACAATGTAGACTATTAGCCGTGGTAAATTTATTGTACACACCATTGGTTGTATAATATAAATTAGAATTTTTCTCGCATCAGGCGACAATGACAGAGTGCTTACATGTTCCAAAAAAGTTTCGAATATATATTTTTTTTGTAAATGTCAATTTGGTTGATGTCGTTGTTTAATAAAACCTAAACAGAATGTTTTGAGACTCGAAGTATACATTTATTCTATGTTTTAATTATGACTAGCATGCAAGTATTTAATTTTTTATGTCATCTTAGAATTCTAACTCAAAAGTTAAGGTTTTTGATCTAAGTAACTAATGTGTTAATCAGTACATTTTATACAAAGCTCTACATTGCTGATATTTTATTAGGTTTGTCTCAAGACTATCTGGGAAGCGTGTGTGTGGCAAAAGCGTTTTGTGTTCACATGATCTGTTATAATAATGTTATTTTACATACAAGTGTCACTAGCACAATTTTTTTTCATCAGATTCTTTGCTCCGTTTTATTCGTAACGCTACCTCTTTGTAGCACAAATTATGAATTTACGTTTCTTGCAGTTGGTATAAAATTAACATAAAATATTTGCAGAACCATTTAGGTAACGCATTGTTTACCTGTATTATTTTTTAATATTAACATATTTAATTATTTTTAGAATGGATTAATTCAAATATATTAACATTCATAATACTTCAGAAACCCTAATGAATGCATTAATTCTGTATGCGGATAAATATAGTGTCACTGGTTGTAAAATTGTATAGTAACTTCTTTTCATCTTTTGTATATATTGTGTGTTAGCACAAGTCTGACGTTCATATAAAATTATTACTTTTTAAAAATTTGCCGTGAATTTTTTTTTATTATTTATTTTCATTATTTGAATTGTTAACCACATAGTAACGGCATTTTTTTGTTCGCAAATTTTGAGTAACTGATTAAAATTACAATACACGTAGTGTAATTTTTTTGCACAAGTGACATGTATATTTGGCACATTACCCACAGTAACATTGCCGTGTGGCATTAACATGGCATTTCCCACATTACAACGTTATTGTTGACGTTTAGCGTAATGGTACATGGTTAGCATGGAAGCAACCAAGCTAGTAGCAGGGCTTCCAGAAAGTATCAAGTTACCGCACGGCGGGTATAGTCTCTACTATCTTTGACAGACCTACTGACACTTTCTCGGTCGTTGGATCAGGGACGCGTGTTTTTCGCTACGTACGTCTTGTCATGCGTGTCTGATAATTTCATTTGAAACCAATCCATTTGCAATTATTTTATTCAACTGTAGTAATTCACACATACACAAGTTATTTTACATTTACTACATATTCAGTAAGAAATACATACAATCTTCAATGTCATCTGTAACCTTATAAAGAAACTTTGTACAGATATATTATGTTACGTTTATATTAGAATGTATGAAGTTATGTGCCAGTTTGGTATGTTTATCCTTTATAACTAATACTTTCACTGTCTTACACAGTATGTCAATTAGCGAAAATACATACCAGATTCATCGTTTACATGTATGCTTTGAGAAGCGGATTATTTTCTTCCGTTTGAAACCATTACCATCAACCGCTATCCAACGTTGTACATTTCCTAACTGACATTATTTAATGACTCGGGATCTTTACCCATAATTAAGGGGAAGAAACTACAAGGCGAAACCATTTATGTTTGATTCTAAATACTGGAATCTTCTGTTGCTTCCTGTGATAGGGCGAACGAATAATTAACGGGACATCAAAGAAATCTGTAATGAGCTCTGCTTTTCAATAACGTTTCTTTGTTAAAAGCCTTCTCCTGAATTCCAAAAATATTACTGGTTTACTTCGCCAAATTAACATTAATTAAATCCTACAGATCCTGGTCTTAAAAGTGATATTTTTACAAACTTGCGTACTTCAAAATAAATTTGATCTTCTCAGTTTCTTTCCAAAACATAAGAAAATTGTAAAAATATTGTTTGGTTCTATAATTATTTATGCTATTGTACAGTATACACAGATATACTAAGAAGTAGTCTCACGTTTTAAAGTGAAATTTAAAGGTGAAATTATATTTTATGGTGCAGCGATGCTCTATGTTTACATACTCTCTGGGACAAAATATTGTTCTAACACCTTCATTTATGTAAACCAAGCATCTTTATGTTGATGTTTATGGCTCCACTTAACTTTTGTGAATAGATTTAGTTTTCAGACGATTTATATACAGGAAATTGTAAAATTTTCGAGAGATATTTGCTTGTAGTCACACTCCAGTGCTTATATATTTTTTTTAACTGGGAAATTATTGGTCACGTTTTCTAATTACGTGTACATATATCTTTAATATTTGCTTGTTATTACCATCCTCCGTTTTGCATTTCTTTCGATATAGTTTATTTTGTATTTTTAATAAAAAAATCTGTAAACTGATATCAAAGAAATTTTAGTTAGGTACTACAAGAATATTTAGAAAATATTTAAAGTAATAAATTTATTACAAATACGAGAACGAATCGAAATAATATTTATGATTTTAGTATTCAGTGAAAAAAAAAATGACTTCCCAGCCTGTAATATAATTGTTTTGGCATTTTCATAAAATATTAATTTTTGGGAAACTGCGTGCAAACAATTTAATTACCCACCATACAGTTGTAATATTTACAAGATATAAGTTGAAGATAAATAAACATGGTTTGTAAATATATCAAACCAGTTTAGGGTGAAAAGAAAAATAATATAAAGATGCTTTGTTGAATTTAAATATTTCCTACCATTATTTGTAAATATTTCCTACCATTATTTGTAAATATTTCAATTAGTACTTGTAGTGTATCAAAACTAACGCAAGAAATTATTTTTCAAAAGTTGTTTTCATAAGAGTATAAAACGTTTTTTTTTTTTTTTGCTGTGTATCTCTTCAAGGCCAGCATAACTAACCAGCAGATAACAATTTTTTAATGATGCGCAAAAATGTGTTTATTTTTTGACATTCAAAACTTGGGACTTATTTAAGTAACATTTAGAGCTAAACAGAACATTTTAAGAAATTCTTGGGATTTAATGAAACATTTTTCAAAATTTACGGATCAGTTTAATTTTTTAAAAATGTTGACGTAAAATCGTATTTTATGTAAGAAAACTATTGAAAAAATTTAGGCTGCTGCAACACTTTCATTACGTTTTTAAGAGAAAATGAGTAACAAATGAAAACAGTATCGAACCATTTTTCGCTATCTGAAATATATATTTTTTTGTAATAGTAATCCTAGCTAGCGTTTTGTTCAAGATAGCAGTTTTGTAGGATTATGAAGTGAACGCTACCACTATATATATATGTTTGTACTATGTTGCAATAAACTTCCCTATATATATATATATATATATATATATATATATATATATATATATATAGTTTATTGCAACATAGTACAAAACAAACATTCGTGAGACTGGCGGGGCTTCAAGTAGTTGCCCACGTAGCATTCAACAGGAGAAAGCATTTTAGTACGCTGTCATTGATAAGATTTTTCAAAATGGCATACTACACATATACAATCGTGTGTATTAGTATATACGTACGTACCCGAAATTTAAAAAATCATAACTTATATGCATTAATTTTATTCCTTATCATTTATATTTTCTGTACGAAGCATTAAAAATAACATAGTGTATCGTTAAGTAATATCGTTTTATTGACATTTTGAATCTAAATTCACCACTGTACTAGTGAAGTTTTATAGTTCGTAGACGAATATGCTATAGTATATTTTTACTCTCTGTTCGTGCAGAAATGATTTTCCGGAAATCCTGTTTTATTGAAGTGCTTAGAGGTTATCTTCCTTTAGGGAAGTTATATCCTTAAATAATTTTGATTAATTCAGTTGTTTGTAAACAAGTCATCGAGTGACACAAAATATAAATGTCAAATATAAATTCAATATGCAATTAAATCATTGAAATGCATGTATTTACTATGGATTTATGATATGTGTATAATAATACTATACTTACTTAAATGATTTGTTGGCGTTGCTCTTCGGTCGTAAGCATCTTTCAGAAGACTGTCCAGTATTTGCAAGTGGTCTATTTTAACGGCATTCCTGAAACAAATTTTGTAAATTTAAGGTTTTTCAGTAATGTAAATCTAAATTTAGTTCTATGGTTATCTAATATCTTTCAGAATTTTTTGTCTGGCAAAAAAATACATCTTAGTCTCTCACACATACATGTACTTTGGAACGAAGTGCTAGTTTCCTGTTATTATTTTCATTACTTACAGACATTTTTAAAATTTTCATTAGATATAAAAATTATTCTAAGTAGGTCAACTTTTAACCATTACAAATACAAAATATTATGATCAAAGTTGGAATTTTTAGACTAATGTTATTAAAACTATATATTCTAACACATACATACATCTTGTTTAAAATTTAAATGTAAAATATTTTAAGAAACACTAGCGTTACTATATCAAACAAATTCAAACCGAAAAAAAAATAAGTGGGAGATTTATGCAAGATCGCCAACCAGAAAAATTTAATATATTTGTAAATTTATTTTTTGCATCAACTGAACGCGGTTTACGGCTGCATTTCAAAATGTCCGATCCTCTGTCACATCAATAAAGTGACAAGAAGTTCAAATATACTGTTTTCGTTATAATGTTAATAATTAGTTTAAGGTCTTGTTTCAAAATATTGTTGCAAGTACTTATTTTGTTTAAACTACCAATATATCTTTTCGAATATATTGTTTAGCATCTATTTTGAATTTAAGATCGTACTTTTTATTTAATCAGATGAGGTAACGTTCCATAGAACCTATAATAGACCTAATGCCTTCGTAAAGCGTCTGTTTAATATAGATATTTACCACGTTATCCCGTAGAAAATGTTATTTACTGTAGCATTCTAATTCTTGTAAAGTTATAATAATGCTAGTTTTTTAATTTGTGTTCGGTTATACATGACTTTGATGGAAAAATTAACAGTAATAATATGACAGCTTGTGTTTAGAATCTTATATATAATATAATGTGTAATTCACATATAGTTGTGTAGTTTTATGCTTTAAAACAATAACTTCGTTTTCAGTGTAAATACTCGGTATTATATAAACATTTTGAGTTAGATTATGTGCTATGGTGTTAATATTCAGATTCAGATTCAAACCGAGCATAACTGTAAAGATGAACTATTTGTACCTAAGAACTCGTGTCGCATAAAATGTAGAAACAAAAATATTTTAATAATTACGACGTGTTGTATTTTGCTTTGAAGTGGCTCATCTTATAATTTAATAAAATAAGTGTGGTAACAATATAATCAACAACAATCATGCAACACTTATGCACAATTGGTTGACCAAATCACTACTTTAAAACGAGCGTGAAAATTCTAAGTCATAATTTCTACTATAAGTTGTACACAGTAAAGTAAATACTTCTGAAGACCACAACACTAACGACATACGTAAAATTAATTTTATTCTGGTCTCAGACTTTTGAGAACGGCGTAATCCATACTCTACGCTTATCACGTAGACTAATGCATTTATATTAAAAGTGACAGAAAGAAGAAAACAGGCTGAAAGGAATGAACCAGGGCTACTGCTCGACAAACATAACTTTGTCCTCGGAAAATATGTGAACTACAGCCGTCCCCCTTTCTGACATACCTCACCCTCCTACTCTTCTTTGTCCCGCTACACCCTCCCAGCCAATAGCGAGAAAGTAGCCTGGCCGTCACAACAAGCAGTGCATACTGTCCCGTCAGCCGGAAAGTGACAACCAGTGTGTAGTTGTCCTGGTCGTGTCGTTTTGAACCGCGCATCTACAAGGTATATTATTGTGACAGACAAAATACATAGCAGCAAATTAGCAAACATCGATGTGACAGGAACTGTGTGTCAGGAACAGGTGTTTGTTTGCTCCGAGAGGATATAGTGGCATATCAGTAGATATGACTGATAAACGTAAAATTATTAGACTTGTGCACACTGAAGCACGAGAAATCGTTCGAAGTGTAACTAAGATTTTCGATTAATAAAAGGATTGATCCCTAACAAATGTTCCACATAACGTGCTGCAGCTGCAACCGTTAAGTCGGAAGGGTTAATTTAATGAATCTTTATTTGGATGTTACTTGATAATACATTTTCGTAGAAGAAATATACTGCCTATCGCATTCTTGTCCCATAACATCAAGTTGTATATGTGCTAGTAGCTACTGCCCTCAGACGTAATACCGTTGCAGCATCTCAGTTAGTTAGGTTTTAGCTTGATATTTCTTGATAATTAATATCATATTGTGAATGATAATTACATTTATTCATATTTACAAGTTTCATTACCATTTATTTTACGCTACGTAAATCATGTAATTAGATATGTTGAACATGCTACGCTTGTTTACTTGTAACACAAATGTGTGCGACATTCCTTGTATTTTTTTTATTTTATGTGTTAATTAATGAAAGTAAATGGCACGATGTGTACGTTGAACTGATCAATTAAATTATTTTGTTTGTGTTTACTTTGTAAAACATATTTCAAGAAACTAAAAGAAAAAGGTTTTCCGATTACGTCGGTTGGTTACGGAAATATGAACCATTTTGTAAAAGTAGGTGGTTAAATACTTTAGAGTTGCCGTGGGAAAAAGAACAAAGAGATGGGGCGGGGACGTTAGAGAAAAAATCCCATTATTAGTTTATGCCAACCACCAAAATTTTAGTTTTCCGGAAGTATTCCCGATAAAAACCTTCATTCCATGTGTTGGTACCGGCATATTAGACTCACTACAAATGACCCCTTACAATATGAGTTGAGTGTACGGGGAGGGCTCCAAGTCATTCCCCTCCACTGCTTTCTCACGGCGATCTCGAAACACTAACGCTCTTACCTCCCCTACCCGTGGCTACACTTAGGTTTGTCGAGCAGTACACCACTGCATTATTTCCAAGGGTATTAGGGATACTCAAGTGGTCAATAGTAGTTAATGGACGACATTTGACAACTAATTTGATTTTCAATCGATAGTATCGTGCTCAAAAATTGTAATGGACATGGCGACGAAAGTTTCAGCATCGTTCAGCTGCACGTATTTTTTTTCTCGATAGGATAAAACTTTACGCTAATTGTTCTTAGTTAGCTGCCAACGTTTATTGTACCTAGTGCAGTCATTGTTTGCTTCGAGAGACGAAGAAGGATTATTTAAAAATACACGTTTCAAAATGGACAAAATGAAATACTCATTTTAAGTAGGGAGAAATGCTTTTCGTCAGTATGCCATTCTTTCCCAGAGTCGAATTGATTACTGGGTAATACACAACAAATATTCCAAATCCAGAAATAAAACGTTTCTCCACGCGTGGAAAGTGTCAGACCCAGGTCAAACTCAAACTCGTGGACACTTATGGCCAGTTACACCAGACAGTGCTTAAGTTTAACCATCGCTTAAAACATATCTCTGAGTGACAAGTGTCTTACCATTGAAAATACGACTCTAGGCAACGCTTAAATTCTAAAGCAGAAAATTGTCGCAAGACGATACATCAGTTGTGTAGTCAAATGTGGTAGCCAAGTAATACGGTAACTCAGAAATATGACACAAATTAAAAATATAAATTATCTCTTCGGCCAATATTGTGAATTGATACGACTATATCGTAACGTTAAACGATTTGTAGATGAACTATTCCGAGTTAGATTGATTAGATAAATATGGAAGATTACATGTGAATATAAATCGTTAATCTCACATTTATTAATTTTATGAAGCTTGCGTATTAAAATCGTGTATATATGAAGATATTTAAAACTTCGCGATTTCTTTTACAGGGAAGTGTTAGTGAATAAGAACAATAATAAATCCCTATATATATAAACGATTTCTCGTTTATTTAAAACCAATTCCCAGGTAGCCTACGACTTACTTATAAGGTGATACTTTAATAGGTTAACGAGAGACATAATTAGTTAGGCATCCGATTTTCGGTGCGTAACTTAGGTTATGCTTGAAATAATTAAGCAGTGCTTAAATGGTGGTGAAATGCCATAACGTGCGAGGCAAGAACTAACTCACATTCAAGCAATACTTAATTCAAGGACGTGTTGATGAAACTAGCTATTAACCTATCGATTAGCGGTCTTAGGGCCAGTTTCACCAACGAAGTTTAACTTTGCCACAAAGCGAGATTCACAAAACTCGATGAAGAGTTAAACCTGAGTTTAAGCTAGAGGTGCGTTCCACCAACAACACAGCGAGTTTAAGTTACCAGAGATTAGTTAAACTTGGCTGCACGATGGGTTGTGTGAGCTGAGTTTCTTTAATTGTGTCGGAAATACCCGAACACTTGTCGGAAATTGCCGAATGTGTCTTTGTGAATGATTTCATTTGGAAACTCTGTCACAACGTTCTTGAGGGGAAGGAGGGAGTGATTGTATCATACCATCTGGGGAGGGGGGAAATACAGCTAGGGGGCTAGGTACCCCTGGGTAACTTTGGAGCAAAGCATGAAAGAAAGACCAGGGGAAGATAATCCAGCAAATGTAATTTACATTATTTTATTGCTGTAAATGCAAATGTTTATCTACACACAATTGTTTAATTATTTTCTCGTCTGTATATTTTTTGCTAACCTGAAAGTACCAGACGTTAAACAGAACCTCATACACAGTAAACAAATTCTTTGTACTTTTACAAAGAAAATCTTTGGAAACCCAGTTGCCAATGAAATTCCTTGTAAAACTACCATGGTTGTCCTTGTAATAAACTACAAAATATATGTTTGTAAAATTACAATTGTAATAAAATACAAAGTATATGTTTGTAAAATTACAATTACAATTGTAGTTGTACTTTAAATAAGGGAAAAAATAAATTTAAATTCTCACTGTACTTCATAAATAACACTGAACTTATTTATCAAATAAATTTTGAATAAAAGAGGCTTACACGAAATTATTTTGAAAAAAAAAAAAAAAATGAAGGTGGTAAGCGTCGAACTACTCCTCCTACTCGAAGAACCTACGCATCTTACTTCTAGCCCACTGTGAATTCTGTGCAGTTGGTGTATGTATCAATAAAAGTGAATGGACCGATTATTTTAACAAGCGGAAATGTATTTGGAAGTCTGTATCATCATATTCGTCAAAATAATGATTTCTTTCTCTAATACGACGAGGTAGATACACAGGAATAAAGTCTTCATCGTCTGTATTGTCTTCAAATACTAAATTATACAGTACTCGCGCCATTTTATTATGAACTTAAGCGAGATTAGTGACGTTACCCGGCCAAAATCGAGCAGTTAAATTTAATCTCGCTTAAGATGAGAAAATCGAGTTTAACTGCTTGGTGAAACCCAAAACATGTATAATCGAGATTAAGTACCGAGTAATCTAGATTAAATCGCTTAAACGTGGTTGGTGAAACCGGTCCTTAGACGTAAAGACGAGGTGACCCGACCTTCAGCAGGCCACAGTCTTGATTTAAACGTTTTGCAGTGTCCACGAAGTATGTAAGCCGCGACAACTCTACTTGCATGTCCCAGCTCTCTCTCTCTCTCTCTCTCTCTCTCTCTCACACACACACGAGCGACGATTATCTTTCTATTCCGAGGGAAAAATAAACAGAATTGGAGGAAAGGCAATAGTAGATAACAATAAAAAAACAGGTGCGGCGACCTCAGTAGGCGGGCACGCGCGACTGGCGTCGACTGACATTTCCAGGTGCCTGTTTCCATGGTTGCGACGTAAACAAAGAAGTCACGCACGACCACCGCAGTCGTGCCGCGGTGCGTGGGGTCTGCCCTTCGTGTCGTGTCGCTCTCACCTGTCCCTTCCCCACCCCTCTCTGTGTGTAGAATGTACCAGTGTTGCCAGTCTTAGACGAGTCAAAATCCCACGCTTCATTTGCGAAAAGTCTCCATTTCAGTACAAAAAAATTCCACAGGTAAAAAACACACACACACATATGTATATGTGTGTGTGTATAACATTGTTTCGAGACAGCGTCATTTTTAAACAGACCGTTAATTTGTACAATATATTGCATGCGTTATTTATTTGTATGATTAAGCGCTTTGATCCTAGCATTGGAAGGAACCCATATGAAAAAGAAATACTTTCAAAGAGTTCAAATAAACAAATCTCTAAAAATCTTACAAACACAGATGCATCACATACAAAAAAAAACTTAAACATACCGCGATTACGCAACAGTGCTTAAAACATTAAGCAGATACAATGAAGCTCATAATAGCTTGTCAAATAAGGTTGTGAATACAAGTTCCACAACAGTGATATTTACCATAAAAATTGTCTTCGCACCATATTTAATTATATTTAAAAAGTCCCACAAAATGGGACAAATCCCACGACCTGGCAACACTGGCGTTACAGGCTGGTCCGCTGATCACTTTGCAGTGGCAGCTTGAGGGATATTGCCAGGGAGGGCACACGCTGCCGAGAACTGTACACTCCTGTGCACGCGCCGCCGTATATCAATATCCATCTGGCTACTTACTGTGTTGTGACCAGTCAGTAATAAGCGGCACCTACATACCAGCGTGTCAGTAGCTGTAACTAGAGATGATGGTTTATCACGGGAAAACTTGACTGTTTGCTGGGTTTCAACGAACGTTCAGCTTACCAGAAGATTACTGGCTTAAGCTTGTACTTGGAACTGTTGCTCTGTTTGACTTAGCCGATAATAATACTGCTATTGTAATATTTGATGGCTGCTATTGGTCCGCAGAGATATTAGTTGTATCAGACGTATATTACCCAATCATACATGTTGCAAGAAGCTGCAGTGTTTTCAAGGGCATGTTGGCACAAAACATTTTCGCGATGTACCATCATCTCTAATGATGGTATATCGCGAAAATGTTTTGTGCTAACGTGCCCTTGAAAACGCCGTAGTTTCTTGCAACATGTGCGATGAACGTCTGCCACAACGTAGCTGTCTGCCGACCAATAACAGGCCTCAGATATTACAAATCAGGATTTTTATTGACTCAGTCAAATAGAGCAACAGCTCCAAGTACAAGCGAAAGTCAGAAATCTTATTGTAAGCTGAACGTGCGTTGAAATCCAGCAAACAGAGAAGTTTACCCGCTATAAACCGTCATATATAGCTACAGCGTCAAATAGCGCACAACCCTGTACAATTGTCTGCAACTTGTGCCCTACCTGGCAACAACCTACGAGCCACCACTGCATATATGCCATGTTACAGGACATACATTTCATCAATTTAGAACCCTTGATTACTTTAGTCATTTATTAAAAATAGTGGAAAAACATAATAGAGCAAACAAATTTGGTTAGACTGGCGTAGTGAGGAACTCTAAAATTTTAATATTGCTTACATTTATTTGAAAAGTGTTGTCAAATCATTTCACAAACTAGAACTCTTTTAACGAATTGCTCCACCGTTACGGACCTGTCGCTTTGCAGCCCGAATAACGATTGAGTAGAGACGGCATGCGGGTGGAGCAGACCTCTAAGAAAATACGTCGGCCCTCGCATAGTTCGCCAGGTTTCTGACGGGCGTACATTGTGACGACCCCACCGTGAACTGAACTCAGGGGACTGAGACGGATGTGAGGCAGTGTTCTAGTCACTACACAACTGTAGCCTGTGATGGAGAGTCTCGCTAAATTATAATAAAGTAACTTAGGTATTGGTCCAGATGCTTGGTTTTCGTAATGTTGGCAATGTTCCTCGGTAACTAAAATGTCGACAGTAGAACTGCTGGAACTCAGCAAGGGCTATAAATACAGGGATACAATTAACGGGCAAACAACAAATCCATCAAATATTACACAAGTTTTAATTTTAGACCTCGAGATAACATAGAAGATTTAGCTTAAAACGTTGTCTAAATCTGCTACGGCTAGTACCATTTAGAGAGAATTACCTCTGAAGAAATATTACTTATTTGCTTTCGAATGTTAAATAATTGTAAAATATAATAAACTGTTGCGGTGTAACAATTTTATGAAGCTCTAGAAGTAAAAATAAATTACACTATGTCACGCAACAATTTTCGCTAATCATCATTTAACGGAAATTATGATGAAACGAGAATAGAAACAAAATTGCAGGAACTAGCCCTCATGAATTAAAAACCGTTAAACAATGCTGACTGTGGTGGTGCATACATTACATTCCGAACAAGAGAGGAAGCTGGAATGTTTAAGATTACAAGCAGCTGGAGCGCGCATTATGAATAAGGCAATGTCTATTATCAGAAATAATATGTCCTTATCTACCTCCTTCAATAGTTTCGGCAGATATGAAATAACTGAACAACTTCTACAAAATGGAAATCTACACCACGTTGAACTGCCGGTGCAATAACTTTCCGTAAAAGCAATATTTCACTTAAGACGTCATGGACAGAGATGTGAGCACATTCCCATTAATCACGTCGTGGATTCACAGCTGAAAGAATTTGAAAGAAAATCTAAATAAACTTCCTTAAAAGATTTCGGAAGCCGCGAAACTTAAAGTTTGACGCTAGTAAGTTAGTTAGTAGGATTTCTGTTTATTAGAACTCAATTGTTAAGCTTAACTCGATGTATTACTGAAAATTGTTACGAGGCGTCCTCAGAGTTCGAGGATGTTGAGACACTTTCGGACATCGAGCTTTCAGTTTTGAATTCTGAGAAAGCCAGTGATACGTGAATAGGCGAGTGTCGTTCGTAATCTGTCCTCGGATGCATCCGTGAGACAAAAAAAAAAAAAGGAGGGTAGCTAGAAAACGGGCTAATGTAAGGTAAGTGGGCTTTACGTCTTGTCGATAGCAAAGTCATTAGACAAGGAGACACACAACTTGGTATAATGACAGGAGCTGGGAGAGGAGTCGGCCATGGCTTTTGTTAAGGAACCATCCCAGCATTCGCCAGGAACGATTTCCGGAAACAATGAAAAACCGGAATATGGATGACCGGAGCTGGGGATCGAATCCGAGTCCTCCCGAATGCGAGTCGGACGTGTTACCGTTGCGCCGCCTTGCTCGGTAAACGGTTTAAGAATAAATGTATGAAGAGTTAGTGTTCACTGTATCACATAGTTCCCGTCATCTTTAGTCTTCCTTTGTATAACCGTGCAGTAACAAACAAAATATATTTATAACTAAAGCTTGTTGTGCTTCGTCAACATTAAAATTTCTTTAAAAGAGCATTCCTTTATCCGCAAACCATGCCGATGGTACATTTTAAAATTTAATTTTGTGATTTTACTGTCACTTAAAAAAATTAGAAGTGAAATTACATGTACATAACTACTTGTTTGCTTATGCATTTTAATTTAAAGACATACAAATTAATTGCCTTAATAATACCAGTATAGCTTTGCTGTGTAGGTAATATATCTTGCATAATGTGCTCCTTCAGTTAATGCAAACTCTGAAAGTTTCGTTTCAGAAAAGTAAAAAATTTTTTTTAATATTTACGTCTGTTTCAGACGATTGAAGTTTATTCGGAAACAGCTCCATGTGTGAATGTCTGTTTACGAAAGGTATTCAAAGAACGTTGAACGTGTGCATAGACTCATTTCAGAACCTCCGATAATATTTAAAACTCATATTTTTCGCGGTAGAAAATGGCGAAAATGGATGTTCTTCCTATTCTTTTTAGGTATGAATCTTAATGCAAAATATTTAAGAAGGCGTAGGTTTGCATAATTCACATTTACCATTCATATTTCTTCATACAATTGTGACAGGCCCATATGGTCGCCACCCCGATTTAGTATATTCAATAGTCATCAGTGTCAACCATCATAAATTAATGTGCAATAATAACTATGTCTTGCGACCATTCATTCTCCTCGTCATTGTATCACGATCACATTGCAATAGTTCTCATCGCAATACCATTACTACACCAAGTTTTATGTTAAAAATAAGAAATTGTATATATTTTGTCCTTGTGAAGACGAGGGAGAGACGAGCAGGTGCATAGTGTGTCTTGGGGCCTCACCCCACCCCCGCTCGAACCACCTCCCTAGCTGGTCACGAGGGGAGGAGTCCAGCCAATGGCTTTGCTAGTTGTTGCAGTGTAATAGATATGTAGTAATTAAGAGATCAATAATGTGAACAAGTAAATGAACCATTTTGTGTAAATGAATGTAAATAGTGACAAGAAATTAAGCAATGATTTAATAAATACGGTTCTGGCCGGAATTGTTGTCCTCGAGAGGCGGGGCCATCGGGTGTAGCTGACTCCTGATTGGCCCAAAAGGAACCGGAGCTTGCTGGCCAAGTGACGGGGGGTTTTGGCGCAAATCCGGGGGAGAAGCGAGCCGGCGTCGGTCCG
>PNEQ01012617.1:0-36131 GCA_003012365.1 Medauroidea extradentata
GTTAGGTTAGTTGGGTGAGGTTAGGTTAGTTGGGTGAGGTTAGGTTAGTTGGGTGAGGTTAGGTTAGTTGGGTGAGGTTAGGTTAGTTGGGTGAGGTTAGGTTAGTTGGGTGAGGTTAGGTTAGTTGGGTGAGGTTAAGTTATGTTTGGTGAGGTTATTTTGGGTGAGGTGGTGTGAAATTAGGTTAGGTAGGGTGAATTTAAAACTCTGACAGAAAATTGCACTGAACTATGCTACAGACTTTACACCAAAACAATTATATGGTCGCCGCTTAAGGCCTCGCTCATTAGTTTTGCAGTGGTTTCGAAAATATTTTTTAACGCTAATTGATACACATATCTAAAAGTCATTCGTGAAGTTTTAAGACGCATATATAATTGTTTCTATCTTAATTTTTCTGTTGCAATACACCAAATGGATTTTTAGAATTTTGCCCTGAAATACCACACATTTTGTGCTCAAAATAAGCCAAAAATGAAGCAAAATAATTTTTTTTGCTAGCAAACGTTACAATATTAAAAAAAAAAAAAATACTCTGGCAAAATTGTGTTTGGTTTGACTGTACACAGTCTCAAATTTTGTCAAAGCATTTGGTTATAAAATATTATAGTTATTTGCAATAGTTTGAAATAAATGAAAGACCATGGCCTTAAAGTCCCGTTAGTAAAAGTGAATCGGCGAGAATCTTGTACACTAGTTCAGCCAGCGCTTTGCTCGTTGTGGCGATGTGACGGTTGATATGTACTTCTAGGTCGTCCTTACAGCTGCGTCACTTCAGAGTCTTAGGTTGATATTCGTTAATATTCTCACTTGCGGCCCGCAATAACTCACAAACTCAACTCGCTCAAGTGTTGCTTGAGAGGGGAACAGCCCGCAAACAACATTCAAATCATTTTGCAAATTCTTGAACGAAAGGTAGGTTGAGAGAGCTCTTCTTGGACCATAACAAATAAAATGGTGGCCAAGTGTTTCGAATGAGGAATCATGCATCGAATTTATTTTAAAATATTCTGTAAAACGTAATTAACTGCTACGAAGAAAGTTAATAATATGGCCTTTATGGAAATGAAATGTTGAAAAACAATTGTGAGTAGCTGGAATATTAAAAGTGCACTGTGTAAAACAGCTACAATTTAATTTTAAAAATAATGTTTAACATTAATAATAACGCTGTTGTGCATACAGTAAAATAACATATTTTTAAGATTAACGGACTGTTTTTGCTTTAAACGAAAAACGCATTCTATATGTTAGTCTCAGCACTAACCAAAATGTACTTTTCTATTCTCTAATTACATATTGCCATTTTTGTTCCAAAGTTTTTTACATTTTACACTTTAACTTATTTGCGCCACAGAAGAGCTATGCTCGTTGAATCGTTCGCCGAATACATCAATCCCGCCTCAAAATGCCGCTCGTGCACTATCATCGAAATTGTTGAAGAAAATGATGCGCCATTTTGCCAAGTTACGAACGGGTTGAGAATAGGTAATGTTTGCGAAGAGGATAGGATAGGTCCAGGCCTCTCGTAACTTTGCGAGTCCACGCAACAGTATTCAAGACGCAAACGACTCGCTAATTGCGTTCAAGAATCCTGTTTTTATGCCGGGAAATATGCGCACTGGATGCGTCACGCATTCTCCGCGCATATCGACTATGAATACCAGCCTTAATCACGCAGGTAGGCGGCACCCTTAATATTATTGTCAAACGATACATTTCCTAACATTACGACGATGCAGGTGCATATACTCGGAGACAGTTGGCAGTTCACTTCGCGACTGTGACTCTGTATGCAAATGTTGTTTTTAGCAGATATTTTTGTTTGAAGCGTGTGCAATTTTTTCCCCCCTCATGCCAACGGCCGTCAGCGAAGCGTAAAAATAGGACGTTTAATTCACGTCCGTTGAAGACGAGCATTTCAAAAATAATTTCAGTTCCGGTGCGCGGGGTTGTATTTCTGGCGCCGCTGCGGGGTTTTTTAAGTCGGGCGGGATAAAAATAATCGCCGTAACTTAGCGTCGGACGCACGCACGTCTTCAACCCCCTCCCCTCCTCTCTTCTCATCTAGGGGCGGGGGAGGGGGGAGTTGCCCCTCCAGCAGGTGTGAGACATCACCCTTACTGCTACGTATCTTCACTTGCTCTACTGACCCTACAAACACACACCCTAGCTATATTCTTAAAATAACATATGCAGCCTACAAAATATTGAGTAAACCTACCTTGCTTCGTGATGATACTGAGGCTTCAAACTTCAGTAACTGGGAATGTTAATTATTTTAATTGTGAACTTTTAATGTGACACATAGGTCACTTAATGCGAAAACTACACTTCCCTGCTCTCTGCTGGTAATCTAGTGAACTATGTGCATAGATTCTTCCTAATTTTTTGAAGCCCGCTTGTTTGTTTTTGCATCCGTATGATACTTTTTTCCGCACATAATGGTACAAAGATATTGGGAAAGTAGTATAAATTATATAATGTAAAGTTATACATTTATGTACAATGATATTATACTATCTTCATTATTAGCTTCTGTATAACTGGTCAGTCGCCATTGGTTGGACCAGGTCTTCATTAATCCGAAACAAAAAAATAAGCGAGAGAGACAGACACATCATATGCACTGCATTATGTAAGTTCATAAGTGATTTAATTTTTATGATCTAAGTACTCTTCTACTGTGAGTAAATGACATGTTAGGCAAAACGTCCTTCCATTCACTTTCGGAAAGTTTAGGATTTGAGAAAACGAATTCTTGTGATTTTTTTGGCAGTTTGTTAAAAATGTGACTACCAGAGTAGTTTACAGAGGACATTTGAATGCGTTATTTTTTTTTTTTTTATTTCTAGTATCATGTTAGCGATAGAATTCATTTTTCTTTAAAAGAATAACATTATTGTTCTTGGACATTTGTAAATACATGTATTCACGTGATAATGGCAAGATCCTGGTGCTTTTAAAAAGAGGTCTACAGGAGTCTGTCTGTTTTTTACCTTTCATTATTCTAACTGATCTTTTTTTTCATTGAGACGTTTTTTACTATCAGTAAAATTACCCCAAAATATGATGCCGTTCGTCCTGATGTAGTAGAAATATGTGAAATATGCCATTTTTATATTATCACGATATTAAGGTATGTCACTATATATGGTCGGTTTACCCTACATCGTAAAATATTATACCCGTTCAAATGTTAGTTGCGCCAGAAGCATTAGCAAACACTATGCTAATAACAAAGAGAAGTGTGTGAAAACTAACATAGTGCAAGGGGTGGCACTATTTAATAAATTAATGTTAGTTCTTTTCAGTTAACGTACATTTTCTCTTGTTTACGTTTTTGGTGAACAACTGTTTTTATTTTAATCATTTATTTTTGGTCCCGGCAGTAAAAAAGTGGTTAGTCGTCAAGATAAGAAAGTTTTTCCCCGTCTTGTTATGTTGTCAGTACAAACCCGATATTGATGACATGCGGTGTGCTGATCTGTTGGCTTGGCGTGAAGGAACGATCGGTGTTCTCGTTATTGCAAATGCTGAGCGTCGGATTTCGAATGGTGAAGGAGTGGGGGGGGGGGTCATCATAGCCCCGAAATATGAGTCATTTTCACGAGCGGTTAATGTGATCGTCTTAATGGGCAAAATAAATGAAAAATAACCAAAATATGTCGTGGGGTTTTTATTTGAGTTTTTTTTTATTTTGCAGTATACTAGCAAATATCGATTTATGTAACTATAATAACAGATATTCATGTAAATAATCATTAATAAATGATAGTCACAGAAGAACCTCAACTAAATTGATTCTCTTTAGGGGCCGTGTCAGTGTTTCAGGCGCATGAATGCAACCCGCATTATCTTCATTTAAATCAAGGCTAATATTTCCTTCGCTATAGCAGTAAAAGTAGTACACAGTCATTCTTATTTTCGCTGCGTTCTGCACAATTTAGTGTAAGAAACGGCTATATAAAAAACCTAATACAAAAAAAAAGTTGTGTAAATTTTACAGTTTACCATTCTTTATACTCGACTTCAGCGAATGCAGCGAAAATAAGAACGACTGTGTATTTCGTAAAACGCGAAGATAATGTTGATGTGTGTAATACTTGTATTGCTATAGCGAAGGTAATACTAGCCTTTATGAGTCAACATTTATCCAGAATTACTATTTAGTTACGCGTGATCTCTTGCGCCGCAGTTAAATACACGAGGTTCCGGCGTCAAGAGATTGTGCCTCAGAAGTTCGTAACACTGCGAACAATTTTGTTTAAAACGTTGGTTAAAACTATTGTCTACAATTATTATTGTTCAATTTTCGCTTCAAGGAACCTAAAGTTGTAGATTAATGCTTTTAGCGTTGAATTGTGTACCACACCCTCTTAAGTACTTGATGATAAACAGTCGGTACTCGTATTTTAATGAAAACCGTTACACAGATGATCGCCCCAGACTCTCTGGTTTCGCTGCCCTTGACCTTGACACCAGTTAGCGTCTTCCTCTTAGGGATGATAAGGCTAGTCGTGAGCGAGCCAACCTCGACCTTAGAGCCAGCGCGCTTCTTCCACGTCACGTTTGCACTCGTAGTAGTGGTCAGAATTTGCAAGTTAAGGGAACATAGGAATTACAAAAACTAAGTGTCTTACTCAAATGAAACAATTTGCACTGAAACTAGATCTTATGGACTATATGCTAAAGGATTTAAAAACACACAAAGAAATTCCTTTGTACTTTTTTTAAAATATTCGAAAACGATGGAAATGTACGTCATTTATGTCCATTTTTATAAGGCAAATGGGCGTTGTTGCTGTGTTTTAAAATCTTTTAGCATATTGCTCATAGTATACAATTTTGGTGTAAATTATTTCATTCAGGTAAGTCACTTGGTTTTTGTAAGTTCTATGTTTCCGTAACTTGCAAATTCTAACTTTGACATCTTGCTATGGGAAGACTATGAGAGCTGAAAAAATATTGCAAGAGAGAAATGTAGTTACAAGTAACGTCTATTAAACGAACACTTGTCGTGCGAATACAAAATTATTAATTTCGATGACGTGAACACCCTTAAAGGCGTTCAAGTGTCATAAGATCATTATTTTATATTTTTATGAAATATTGTGGTTTTTTGAGACGATACTTGTGAGTACAGTTTACTTTTACAAAATTATTTTAGCTCTTGCTGTTTTCTCATAACAGTGCGTCGAAGTCAAAATGTGCATGTTACGTTGCCATGCAAATAGTGCAAACTCATTGATTTTTTTGAGTAAAATAATTTTCTGTTAACTAGCAGCCCGCGAGCTACGTAATTAAACATTCAGAAATCCATAACGTAATATTTTATTTTGAATTTTCTTTGATCGCAAAAGTACAGGAAGAAGTAGCAAATTCATCAGTTTTTTAAAAGAGCTAAAAAAATATTTACGAGTAATTTTACTCGCAAGTATCGTCTACAAAACTAATAGTAATTCATTAAAATATAAAATAATAATTTTATCACACGTTAACATCCTTAAGGGACCTGACTACCTGAGAGCTCTGACGAAAGCAACGATAGGAGTTTACATGTTGATTATCTACACAATATCGTTTTCGGATAGAAGCCATTGAGAGGAAAATATTCCATATATGAATTTCAATGCGGAAGGGGGGGGGGGGAGGAAAAATTAGTTGCGACGAAGTATGGTTGAGCAGGATAATAATTAATTGGCTCACATTTACAGGTACTGAAGAAAACCCTTAAAGATTCTGTAGCAATGTGGGCCGCACCCAAATAAAAAAATATAAGTTTCATATATGTATGTTCGAAAAATCCGTCGGGGATCAAACCCGGATCTCCTAGGTTGGTGGCTTTATTATTAGTATCATTATTATAGTAGATGTATCGAAGCTTTGACCTCGACTTGCTGTATAGCCCTTTTGTTTTTAAAACACGTAGAGGGCGAACAGAGTTGTTTGAAATAAATAAAATATAATAAAGTGAAAAGTGTTGGACTGAACCGCACAGAATGTTTGTAAACAAGGTAGAGGAACACGGCCTCTAGCACGGAGCGTGTTTAGGAACGCAACCGAGCAGTGTCCCGGTTTGCCGTGTTGGCCGGCCACTGGGCGGGCACTTTCCGTTTCACTGTGTTGGCAGCGCCGCTCTAGAACCTGTGTGCCGTGCTGCTGCCCTGGTAACTGCGGCCAGTATGTCGACCAGCGCGGACAACTGGTGCGGCACCACACTCTGTATTATAATATGAGGTTATGTGCGACTGTGAGGTGCTCCACTCTGGCGATAATACCTGCGTCGTGTGCCTTTCAGCTACCCGCCACCTTACGGTTTTGTAGATAAATAAACGCTGAAAACATAGATTGATTTCTACCCCTTTTTTTTGAAGCCAATATGGATAAAATACTCAATGACAATCCTAGATAATGGTATTTGCCAACTTTGTGAGTAAATATTTATCCACAATTACTAATTCGTTACTCGTGATCTCTTGCGCTGCAGTTAAATGCACGAGTTTCCGGCGTCAGAGATTGTGCCTCAGAAGTTCGTAACACTGGAAACAATTTTGTTTAAAACGTTGGCTAAAACTATTGTCTAGGATTGCTATTGTTTAATTTTCGCAGTTTGGCTTCAAGAAACCCACAGTTATAGATTAATGCTTTTAGCGTTGAATATTGTGCCACGCCCTCTTAAGGGCCTCGCCTACTACGCTCTTAAAATGCGTCGCAGCGTGTTTGTAATACCGTTTTCTTAAAGAAACTGTTCCACATATGCCCAATGTGTCTATGCACGAATAGAAAATATACTCCAGACAATGTCTGAAGAACCGTTTCAAAGCACCCTCAAAATGCTAAAAACAGCTTTTCCAACCTGTTATATCTGAAAAACTACTTGCGGGATTCGTGTGAAACTTGTCTAGGAGCATGTAATGGACTTAGCTTAAAACTTTCCACCAATAAAAAGGTGGGGTGACCAGTGAAAGTATCAGTCAGGCGAGTGATCTATGATACCACTGCAGTGTCTTGCGGTAGAGGTGATATCACACCAGATGAGCCGGTCAACATCGCCCTTGGTGCCGTGCCTCACTCGCACTAACACACGGCCTGTAGGCCTGAAACCATGTTTATAACCATGATATTTAGAAAACAAACGCAGAGAAGCATAGTTTGAAATGTTTTTTTCTTTTCGTTGATAGATATAAACACAAGTATTAAAAAACTGTCTCCTAACATACTGCAACACTGTTCATCCGCCAGCCATATTGGATTATTTTCTGCCTTTGTCAAATTGTGACAAGAAAAATGTGACGTTTTGCAATTATAGCGTGAATTGTTTTTACCTTGCACTACATTACAAGCATAGCAGTTGAACTTTTAATGTATATTTAGAGCGCAATCAGTACAGCAAATTATGAATATAAATAAAGTGCTGGTCTGATTGACGACTGAATATACGTCAAAAGTTACACTGCGATGCTTGTACTGAAGCGTCATGTAAATATAAT
This sequence comes from Medauroidea extradentata, assembly GCA_003012365.1. Lineage (NCBI taxonomy): Eukaryota > Metazoa > Arthropoda > Insecta > Phasmatodea > Phasmatidae > Medauroidea > Medauroidea extradentata. The sequence goes on from PNEQ01012617.1 coordinate 7,494, forward strand.
TCACGATATAATAGAAAGTTTCGCATTTTTCTTCTCAGACTCCCAAAAAAGAAGAAAAATAGAAATACGTTTATTAATTACATGAAATACAAATATGTCATTTCTTTTGACTATGTTTCAGTATTGTTGAATTTAAACAGGAAAGTACACAGGACTATATTGCGTAATTTCGCTGGCAACCATACAAACAATACGGCAACTACAGTTTATTTTGAATTATATGCAGTAACAGCTAGTGATATTTTTCTAAGGTTAAATCTTTAGACCTCCCTAAATAATAAAACATTTAGAAACGCACAATGTAAAATTCTTAATTTAAATTAGCCCGCAAAACTGCAATGAAAACAGTTGAAAATTCAGCATTTTTTTACAATAGTTCACTGGAAAGTTTTGTAATGTTTTGTTTCTTAACCTATGGCATTTTATTTCGCTGTGAATTATTTAATTTAAGTAAGTCATTCGATTGTGACTATTTGCATGGCAGTGTAACATGCACATTATGACTGTGGTGCACGGTTATGAGAAAACTATGTGAGCTGAAATTATTTCGTAAGAACAAACTGCTCACAAGTATCGTCTATGAAACTAACAATATTTCATAAAAATATAAAATTTTGATATTGTCACACTTGTACGTACATCCTTAAGACCGCGCACCTTGGAACACAATCGGGATTTGAACTCGCGCCCATGATAAGAAAAATTTGTATCACAGTGTTAGTAAGATATGTGTGTAGCGCAATAGATGATGTGCTCCTTGCTACGTTGCCACATTGCGCACGTACAATGTCAGCGTACAACATTCTGCCAACATTGTAACATTTACGTTCAGCCCGGGATTGGCGTGTTGTTCTTACTACAAAGCAGTTTCTGGGCAGCCTGTATTTCGTGGGCTTACAAGGAAAAGCCACTAAGTCCAAAATATATGATTTCAGAAAAATATATTTACACAAGTCTCTATGTTTCTCAAAAATCTAGTTCTGCAGTTCAATCTTCCATTGTTGAGGAGGTGTGTTAAGAAAGGACTTGGAGCTTTTTCCCTGGAAGCGGAACACACAATTCTGAACTTATTGCTATGAATAACTAATGTTCTGCTTTTTTGGACTTAGTGCCTTTTCCTTGTAAGCCCACGAGTGTTGGTAATTGAGCAGTCAGCACGGGTTGAGGCGATATCTTGCAGAGGCAGCTGGAAGACATATGACAGGCGGTCTGCACTCCAGCTGCAGTGGCGTGTGAGGGCTGAGGGGTTGCCGCCCCTCGACAAGACAGGGGCTGGTTGCCATGACGACGAGGGTTGTTTAGCTGGAGAGATGGCGAGGGGGAGGAGGTAACCAGAACTGCACAGTTGGGAAGATGGGGGACTGCTACTTCTGTCGGCAGTGATCGCATTTTGCTGAGTGAAGGGTGGCAGCATTGATCGCCGTGCACAAGCACCCCCACCTGAGAACTTACCTCCCCCCCCCTTTTTTTTTCAACCGTCCCCTCATTTCAACTCAGCTCCCCTCTTTGGACTGGCCTGCGGAAGAAAATAACAATAACAAAACAACAACCACTGTTGAGGAAAGTTATAATACTCAGGTCAACACAGACCGGATAAGTTCATAATCATCATACTCTAGCAGCTGAGGGTGTCGCTTGCGAACAGGAAGAAGAAGTCAAAGAGGACTACCAATGTAAACAGACAATAAACAGCGCTCAACATCGAGGTCTTTATCGCTGGTGAGGGTTGACATGAGGTGAGTATGGAGCAGCGCCGGAATGAGTGGGCGGAGGAAACGTCAATGTTTCACACAACAGACACAAATTGGATTATTTTCGAAGAGTTTACAGTCAGTTTCTTAGAATATATTGCAAAGTTCGTAACACTTACTGCATTTTCAATAGTTTGAATAGCAAGTATAACATTTCTAATACAAGGTTGAACTCTTTGGATGGCCGGGGGGGGGGGGGTTTAGATTTCACAAATTCCCCCCTATCCCTTTTGTATCCGCCACTGGCTGAGAAGCATAGTGGTTTAAGTCGAATATAGTAGTTATATAAAAAAACAAACTTCATTACTAGCCACAGATAAAACTCAGTAAGCCTACATTCTTCCAACATTTAAATGGTTGTCCTATTGATGGTCAGATATAAGGACTGACTCAGCAACAGTTTTGTGCGTTCAGAAAATAACCTATAACAGGTAATGTGCTAAACGTGACATTTAAAATCCCTGTTATTTCGTTCTCGTACATTTTGTATGTAATCATTTGAACTAGTGTGTATTTTACGTGTACAAAGCTGTTTAACATGTAATTTAGTATAAACAGAAACATGAAGCAGATAGTTGATGAATGAATGGTTCACCTAAGACGCAGTCATTTTAATTTCACTGCAGATGATATGACACGTGCGAGTTTTCTCAACGATATCTACTCTGTACACTTATTACCTACTACATGCGACCCACATTCTTAGTTTTAAAATGTTACTAGTAATTCAATACTAAAAGCCCATGATCACAAATTTTTACGATGACCTGTTTGGTGCTAGGAGAAATTAGTTTATACTTTTTAGTCCGGTAAAAAATAGATGTATTAAAATTTTTTTATTCAAATAATTATTTCCTACTTTTTAGTCTTGTATGTGTGCAATTTTTAAATATATTTTAAACGTCAAACAGACAAACAAGACAATAAATCTAGTCAATAGTGCATTGACAACTATTTCTGAGCTATGATTAAAATTCTAAGCTCATCGGGAAGTTAATTTATAATCGATTATAAAATGTGTACAGAACAGACACAGAAATTTACTTAACAGGATTTTACAAGCTTAATATATTTATTTTCCCAATATTGATTCGTAAAAAACATTTATGTGTGAGCTGTAGGACACACACTTGCATATACATGTTTTCCAAAATTGCGCACATAACTGATATGAAAATTAATAAAAGGAAATGCGTAAATGTAAAGTTAATTTACAGTGCAGGCTGACAACATAATATGTTGAGGCGTTTTTATGACTAGCGCCTAGAAGAAGGCTTTTACGTAAGCGCAAATAATGGCTGCTGCGGTGGCAGAATGGTCAGAACATTTCGCTTTCTACCAAGACGATCCGGGTTCGATTCCCAGCTGAGTCGGTCCCCTGATTTTCGCGTGTGGGAATTGTGCCGGACGATGCCGCTGGTCGGCGGGTTTTCTCAGGGATCTCCCGTTTCCCCGCTATTTCATTCTGGCATTGATCCATACTCGCCTCATTTCATCCCTCATCAACGCTTATGACCTTGATATTGAGCGCTGATCAAAATCTCTCACTTCTGCTATTCCTCTCAGATTACTGCTCTTTATTGTCAAGTTTCAATATGGATTCGTCAGTCCACTAACTGTTTTGACATTTTTTGCAAATTTGTATTACCTAAACTGACATACACCCTAAACTTAAATCTGTGAGAAATGAACCACTTCAGTGAAATTTCTGTAATTTCAAACAAAATTGAACAACTGATGTTAGTGAAACCATCCTGATAGTTTGAGATACTAAATGCTATTGATTCGAATGTGATTTACACTTGTTCTCAGTTATTTTCTCCTGCCTGTTATTTTCAGTGAATTCTACAGGTACGTCAGTCAGAAACAGTTTGTTAAGTGGAATTTCAGTGATTAACATTCCACTGAATGTAGCTACTTATTCGGATTGAGTGTGTAGGCCCTACGTGAAACTATCGCAGGAGAAAGGAAGAGGAGGAAGGAAAGCTTGCTCAGAGCGGTAAGGGTCACATTGCAAGCCTTCTTTTAGGCGCTGACGTCCTTACGCCGAGAAAGTGAAGTAGCGAATTAATTGACGTACATGCGATAAAGTCATAGTTATATATTTATACGATATATTGTTAGTTTTGCAGACGATACTTGTCAGTACAGTTTCCTTTTACGGAACAATTTTAGGTGGCGTAGTTTTATCAGAACGCTGCGTCAAAGTCAAAATTTGCATGTTCTGCTGCCATGCAAATAGCGAAAAAGAATTGACTTACGTACGTGAAATAATTCACAGTGAAATAACATACTATGGGCTACGTAATAAAACATTTAAAAAAATCCCGCAAACTGGTTTTGTATTTTTTAAAAATTGCTGAATTTGCAATTTTTTCTGCACTTTTGCGATTTTTTTTTCAATTCAAAATATTACGTTGTGTGTTTTTAAATGTTTTATTGCACAGTTCATGTGATGTAAGTTCACAGTGAATTATTTCATTTAAGTGTGCGGGGGTAAGTGCAGCGACGCGCAGATATCAGACACCTTCGGCAATTCTCGTTCCCTGGATTCGGGTGTTATCGGCCGATACTGACAATGACAGGCTGGCAAGCGGCATACCTGGCTTCAGAAGCAGTGCGGTCATAGTTTTGGGTCAACTTTGGCATTATTGTTAAATATGCCTTTTGTGCCACTTAGCTGTCGTTGATTTATAATAAATAGATAGTGGTAAATTAGTGGCCAAGATTCGGCAATGCGGACCTGGGTTTGTTATTAATACTTCACTAAGGCCAGGTGTATAAACTAAGAATCACGCAAGAAGCAAATATTTGAATGCACAGCTAATAGATAAGCATTTTTAGAAAAAATTCATGATGAAATCGCAAAAGTACAGTACCAATCAAAAACATAGGGCCACCCATACATTTAAGGTACACCCGCCCCGGATTCTTCATATTGGTTGGAGCGACTTTGTGAATTTATGTTCTGAATGTAATCCCTATAAGATTAATTTTTGTTCACATAAACTTTTTTGTATGTTTGTTTACCAACTATGAATTTGTGCATATATAGCAAAACTAAAAAATCACTACATTGTGTAGTATACGAAAGCTAATAAAACAAAAACCACTTCAGGTAGGTAAATATATTTTGTTTGTGTAGCATAATTAGAGGCCCGGATATTTCGCGGGTTCAACGCCCAGCAGGCTAGACTCCACAGTCCTGTGTGCACTGTCCTCAGCTATATTTGTTCATTGGCTGCTGCTCCAGTAAGTGAGCATTTGAACATTTGACGATGTAGCGCAGGAGTCCGTGAGTGTTTTTACGCATGTCCGCCATTGGTTCAGAGTCCGCAAGGTCACGTTTATTAAACAATGACCCGATCGAAATAGTTTCCAAGATGTACATGACTTAGAAATCCAACCTCTCCTCAGTTGAATCCGCGAAATTTCCGGGGCTCTAAGCATAATGTTTATGAACGTAAAATACTATGTATGATTCACAGCGGGGAAACATTATTTGGAACAAGAGACAATATCATATAGCTGAAGTAGTTTTTGTTTTATTAGCTTTTATATACTGCAAATGTAGTGATTTTTAGTTTTGCAATATATTAATAAATGTATAGTTTGCAAGCAAAAAATATACGAAAATGTTTATTTGAACAAAAAATTAGTTTATGGCAATTACATGCAGAAAAAAATTCACAAAGTCGCTCCAACCAACATTATGAATCCGGGACGGGTGTACTTTATATGTATGGGTGGCCATAGGTTTTTTGGTTGGTACTGTAGGTAAAATTAATTTCTTTTGTTTTCATATAACGTTTTCACCTTCTGCATTGACAGATTGTCTACCGAAAACACCTGAACAAGTTGCAATTACGTTTAAACGGTTTCGACTTGGTAATTTCGTAACGAATTTGTATTTGATTTGAATGCGCCTTATTTACTGATTTTGTTGGTATTGAGACAAGTAACTCTGAGGTTACCGCCTATATAAAAACAAACACAGGCTGTCCAGATACGGCTGTATATTAAGTACACTACGTGCATCCTGGGTTGAATTAAAAACGAAAATGTTTGTGGCAAAAAGCTGCAGTAGTATAGCCATGGGGGTTCGGAAGGGAAAGGGGAGAGTTAAAAGTTTATAGCAAAATTGATAGTATTTTTACTAGTAGAATGTCACTAAAACTTCAAAAACCACACTATTTTACATCTATAAATCCAAATATTCCCTGGTGGAGAACCGCTGGACTCCCTTTTTAGGAAGTGGCAAGTGTTACTTCATAATACTCCCAGATAACCACTTCCCCTTCCCATATAGAAATCCTGGCTACGCCGCTGAAAAGTTTATATAATGACAAATTACATGCACAATGTGGCAGCATATCTCGAAGTAACTCACCTCTAGCGGTACAGGTATCTTATTTTCACTGTCTTATCTTATTACGAGCGCAGGTTCAAATCCCAAGCTGTTCAAACTTGATTTTACGTTTACTCGGTGTAACATGCATAAAATAATACCTGGCGGTAGACGGCGCAAGAAGGGACTATCTCCCTCCATGCTATGTTCTGCGCGTAAAATGTTTTACATCATTTAGCCAGTACCATTTTCGTATCTAATTTTAGCCCAATATTCTCGCTCGTGGTGGTCGTATTATACGGCGGTTTTTGGACAGTCTGTATATGTGGCTGTAAATGTGCCAAAATTCCTTCAAAAATTTTTTCCGACATGTGAAAATTCTATGAAATTATAATTTTATTTTTCCTGAGATAAGCAAACAGGTGATTAATATCACCAAAACAGATTCTTTTTAAAATTACATCATGAATCCTACTCATAATTGTACGACACTGTACTGTAGCACATACCGACCGACCTTGATACCGGATAGCTAGGTTGTATGAGGCGCGAGTGGGATGGGGGCTACACCGTACGCCCAATGTTTGAAACTGTCGGAATAATTGTGTTACAGGAATGTTCGAAACGATAGCAAGAAACGCAATTTTGAAAAACCTACTTTTGAAACGACCATATTTACTATCGAGCTAAGAAAATTCGATTCCGTTAGTAAGATGTAGCATCATTGCACTTTGTGTGACGTAACTACTGAGCAGCAAATCAGTGGGTAGTGTGTTTAACTAAAAAATTTAAATGTTTGAACAGTTATGGTAGCGTGGTATTTGAGTATTTAACATTTCATTTAACTTAGAGCAATGAATCAAGTGCAGAATGCGTTGTTGATATTTAAAAACTGAAGTGAGATGAATAGTAAAATAATAAAATTCTTTTACTTTGCAAAAATTTAATATCAATACTTTATATATACAAATTAAATTGTAGACTTTATAATTATATCGCTCTAGCTTTTAATTTGTCACAAGAGTTCAATTCTAGCTTGACTTTTCCGAATGCGTAACATGTGGCTCCAGAATACGATGCTTTCTTAAATTCTATATCTGCAGTTAAAGAACAATGCTGGAATACATCCATAATAAAATTAAAGTCTAACCTTTTACATTTTATAGCACCTTCCACGTGTATATTTTACTATATAAAAACCTTTCTAAAAATAATGTTTAATATATAGCTAGTTTAGCTTTCCTTTTACGAATTTCCCAACAATTCATTCTGTTTTCGTCTGTAGACTAGCCCTTGAATAAATGATATAATATGAAACTACAACGAAGCATACATTTCTTTGTTTCAACAATCACGAACCACTAAACAAGACCATTACCTCTAAAGGAATTGACATTCCGCCACCTACTCGGAAGGTGTATTTATTTCGATACTTCGTGTCATGGTTCCGGAAGTAATTCCGCTTTTCGACAGTTTCAAAAATTGGGCCCCAGGATGCCGGGTAGAATAGTCGTTGAGAGGAAAATGGGGGAGGGTAGATACGCTCGCCGCGTAAGTGTGCGGGCACCTAATAGGAGAACACTGCACGGCAGTTTGGCGCCGCGAATATAAGCGATGTTGTTACCGTCCAGTGTGGAAAGCTAACATTATCACTTACTGTCTCCGCACATCAAACGCGGAAAATTACATCCGGTGTATAAGCCTCTTAAGGGGTATTGATCCCTACCACCTTGGATTTATCTGTATCTTCTCGATAACTTCTGTCCCAGTCAATGTATCAAAATATTTGTCACGATAAGGCATAGATACAAACTTAATCGATTTTCTATAATTGTTGGAACCATAATATATTCGTTATTTTGCAACGGAAAACAGCTGAAAAGGAAAAAATTGCTTTGTTTACTGGAGCGACTACAGAGGCCGCAACATTAACAGAAACAATGTCATATGGATTCCAAAAAGTGAATGAAACAATATACTATGCCTTGTCAGCGTGAAAAAAGTAAAACAATGTGTCTATTTATTTCCTGATTTATAAGAAAAACCGTAAAACTGATCTGACAGGGATCAATCCCCTTAATTACCGGTGGACCGTAAAACTATGATAACTAATCGAATCAACGTGATGCTCAGTTTTTCTGCTAGGCGCGTAAATGTGAAACAGCAGTGCTCCACGGCAGCATTGTTAATGTATGCTTGGAGTAACCTTAATAACCGTCCGGCACGCTATATTCAAGCCGTAGAGGGAATGTTTTATGTACGTTATCAGATGTGATCTTGCAACTCGTCGAGGTTGCTGCGAAGAAGCACAGTTATGCAAAACAGTGCAATTTACAGGCGGAAGTTACAGCGAGAAGCAAGGCCAACAATAACAAACATGCATCACATTGTGGCAACCAATTCTACATCGCAAAAATACGCAATCAATGTTCGAAATGTTAGTATTTCTAGGGTACATTTACTTAAGTTTACATGTAAGGGAATTTTACCTCAGATTTTTCCCATTTCGTGGGAATTTCGTGAACCAAAATTTGAAAAAGGGAATTTTTACACTGAAGTATGGAAAAAAACTGAGAAACGGATAACGGTTTTCAATGTAAAAGTATATTGTCTTAGAAATTGTCATCTAATGGACGAGTTAAATAAAGTCAACTGAAGCAAAGAGAGACATTGTTGACTCATGGCACTATAGTGGTTGGTTTCTGGCGTTCAACAGTGGTACTACCATACATTGTCATTCTTCCTATGGTATGTACTATGCATAGGAGTTTTTCCCTGGTTTTTAAAGTCTAGCAACTCGCCATTGAGTACTGTATTTTGTATTGTTGCGCGGTTTGTTTTTTAAACAGTAATCACGATCTAATAAAGATTATAAGTTACTGTTTGTAATAATAGTGAAATAGTTATTGTTTGTAGACAGCATGTGTGGTTCAGGTGGTAATGAGAGTTGTTCTAGGTAAAAAACGGAAACATTCTTCAGCCAACAATGAAGACGACAGCAGTATTTTAAAAATCACATCTACAAAAATATTAGTCTTTGCATGTGGGTACACATAGGACGTGAAACAAATTTCTAGTGAGTTAATTTATACAACAGTCAAGTTTTCATTGTTATATTACGATGTCATTACAAAACGAAACCGTGGGGGGGGGGGGGGGATGATGCTGTATTTTTACTACGCTTTAAGAATATTAGTTTATGGGAATTGGAGTAATGATATGGGATATTTTTAATCATTGCGTGGGATTTTCACTTTTGACTGGTTGGAAACACTGCCTCAGTTTTTATTGTCTTGTTCTCGTATGGGCTGTTCATGATAAAGTATTGTGTAAAGCCCGGTACACACTAGCCATAATTCAGTATAGAATTCCGTATCAAATTCATTACAAGTAGCACTGCGACAGTGTGTACTGTAACTACGCTGGTTCTACACAGAATTCCGTACTTAATGTCACAGATAGAGCCCGTCCTATTTTTCATCGCAGTGTATGTTCACGCGCATGCGCAATGCACAGTTTCAGCCACCGCGCCTGCGAAGTACACAAGTAGGGTTGCCAATATCATTTGAATAGAAATAAAATTCTGGCTACCTACTGAACAAAAGACCATCGAAGTTTATAAAACCTAAATAATACAAGTTTGTTTCACTTATTTGGCAACTACACATACGTCTTGTATTGTGAAATAGTTTTCGGGAATTTTACAACTACACTTTATGGAATATAGCAACCAACATCACATATATATTTTTCTTCTTAATTTACTGAAACATGTTAGTAAACAAAGATAGTGTGTACACAACACAGAAGTTTTGCTACATAATTCTGGTATGAAATTGCAATCTAAATTTATAAACAGAATTAAGTAAGTAATAGAGAAGAGAATTAAGGATAGTGTGTACCTGGCTTAAGTGATAAAAATAGTGTCTGTGAGAGATCATTGAAGTGGAGAGTAAATTATGTAGTGAAATATTGTGGAACTACGTTATTGCAGTGCTTATGTCGTCTAATATGTATCTTCATATTATATGTGTAATATTGTCTTGTTCTTAGTTATTGCCTGTGCTGTCTTAATTTTGGTTTTCTCAGTTTCTTTTTTGCTATGATATTTTAAATTTTTAAATTTTCGCTAGTTTTTATTTTCTGTGATTTGACAGTTCCTGTTGGTTTTTTTTGCCGTACATAGAAAAATAGCGGCAATAGTTGACTATTTGCTGGGTTCCAACATGCTGTATATAACAACACTGAATGTTTTGTATCTATATTGGCTATCGTTTATTTTAAGCGTTGTTTCTCTCTACAACAGGCCCAGTTAGAACTGCACTGCTTGAACACACAGCGTGTGTGATTCGACACAAAACTGTTCACACGTATTACGGTTAATGTACTATAGTTTATTGGAGGCTATGCTAAACATTTTCGCGATTTTCCAATCTCTCTAATGATGGTGTATCGAGAAAATATTTTGTGCCAACATATCCTTGAAAATGCTGTAGTTTCTTGCAACGTACGTAGAGACACTGGAAAATCGCGAAAATATTTAACATAGTCTCCAATAAACTGCAGTATCTCAATCGTGACACGTGTGAGCAGTTTTCTGGCAAATCACACACGTTCTGTGTTAAAACAGTACAGTTATAAATGGGTCTGTTGAAGAAGGACACAAACCATAGCCAATATAGGTGCAAAACCTGCAGTGTTACACATAGCACGTTGGAGCCTAACAGACAATCAACTTTTCCCGCGATTTACCAGTGTGTCTAAACATACGTTATTCGGTGATACACTTGTGACACAACGTAGTTGTCTGCAGACCAATTACAGGCATCAAATATTACAATAGCGGGATTCTTACTGGCCCAGTAAAACAGGGCAACAACTCCACGTACAATCTTCTGGTAAGGTGAACGTATATGTTGAAATCCAGTGAAAAAGTTCAGTTTTCCCGCGATAAACCATCACCTCTATAGAACACACATGTGTGTTTGCTGCAGTCAACTCGGCTTGTTATTTTCTCCTTTATTGTTGTTTGTTTACTGTTGGTTGTCTGAGGCGACATAGCGCGGCAGTGGTTGATGTGTCTAACATTTCACAAAATATAAGTTAAAACATCTACTGCGATGATTTTATTGTAGTGCAAGGTAAATAGAATTGATATTATACTAGCAAATTACGCAATTTCCTTCGCAGAATTTCATAAGAGCGAAAAATAAAATAATTCAATATGACGACTTATGCCGAGTCTTAAGGCCATGATATTTCATTTCGCTGTGATTTCGAAAATATTTTTTGAAACACAACCTGATACATATATCAATAATGTATTCTGGCAGTTTTAACACTTATATATCATTGTTTGCATCAGAATTTTTCTGTTGCAATACACCAAACAGATTTGTAGATTTCCCCCCTAAAATATCACAAATTTTGTTGCGAAAGTAAGCAAAAATGAAACAAAATAATTTTTACTGACAAACTATACGTTAGTTTTAGAAAACGCTCTATGCGAATTGTGCGTCGTATTACTGTTAACATTCGAAATTTTTTTAAAAACATTTGGTTTAAAATTAATTTAGGTATTTGCAATTATCTGAAATAAATGAAAGGTCGTGGCCTTAAGAGGGCTCCCTAGCTGCGCTTAAAATACGTTGCAGCGTGTTGTGAGTGTTACTGTTTGTGACCAAATTATTTATCGCACGTTATATTTGTATATGTACGTAAAGAACACACGCTTCAAAATATATCGCTATAGTTTTTAAAATTCGGCACGTTTATTGGAAACATCATTTCCGGGCCACTCAAAATGGTCAAAAATGTTTTTTTTTTTTCAGGCTGCCGTATGCGGAAAAATAACAACCAGATTAGAAAAACAAGCGCTAGACTTTGAGTCTAAAGTCTCATAGTAAAAAGAATAATAGTAAAGCACTGCACGTCAGCTGAGAGGCTTGCACGGAGAGGCGATAATACATTACATACGTCGATCAACGGCGACTTTACCGCTCCTGCCTCACACGCACAAACGCAGTCTATCTAGGGAGACTCCTTAATATTAATGACAAGGCAGCCTTAGAAAAGGGCTAACTTTTCCGTAACAGCCTATGAACAAACGGGTCATCTTTGTGGTTCGCCGAACTTGTGACGTCACACCAACTCAGCCGGTGTTTTGTTCTTTTCTTTCTCTCCTGGTTGCTCAGCCTGTCTTGCCGCTTCACCCAGGCACAATCTAGCGGCGAGATCTCGCCGGTACTCGGGATTAATGAACTCGTCGCCCGCCTCGTTTACCATTTAAAACAGGCAGCGCAGTTACGAGATCTCAGTGCACGTTAATTATGTGCGCGCGACCGTAATTACGAGACCACGCCACGCAGCGCCGGAGTGCTGTGCTTCTATCCTGTGCACTTGTCTGTGCCACGACACGCCAGCGACGTTGTTAGCAACCATGCTGACACAGCGCAGGTCCTCGAGGTAACAAGAAACACGAGCAGCCCCTCCTATCCTTACTGGCAGTGGCGTATGCTGCATTCCACGAGTAGGGGAAGATGATGGCCGACACAACCGTTGGCCTGCCTACAGTTTTTATGAAGGCCATGAATAATCATTATACTGCTTTCGCGATAATTATTTTATTTTTAAACGAGAGAAGGCGTCGAAAAACTGTTGCGCAGTTTTGTTAAAACTTGTTCTTACTAACATTAACTTATATAGCATTGGCCAATTTATAGCCTAATTAGTTCAGTAATGAGAATTTTCATACTTTGCATAATTAGCTAAAGCAATTGTGTATTTTGTCTTTTAAAAATTTGTTAACGTAGTAGACGCTATTTTTTTTAGTGTGCCACAGTTTATCGATACCTGTCTTTGTTTTGGGATTTAAAAACTAACTATCGTAAAAGCAGAAGAAATAATGGATCGTGACTTTAAGTGCTCCGCCTACCTGCTCGCTAGAGGCTCAGAAGTGACGGAGCTATAAGGGCGACCTTGAAACGCGCATCAAATGCCGCATCGCCTCAGCGAGCCAAAAGGGGCCGCGGTGGCCGAGGAGTCAGACCTCTCGCCTCCCACCAAGACGATCCGGGCTCGTCTCCCGGCGGGGTCGGTCCTAGGATTTTCGCATGTGGGAATCGTGGCGGACGATGCCGCTGCCAGGTGGGTTTTCTCGAGGATCTCCCGTTTCCCCCGCCCCTTCATTCCGGCATTGCGCCATTCTCACATCATATCACCCCTCACCACCGCTAAAGACCTCGATGTTAAGCGCTGACCAAAACCTCTCACTTACTGAACGAACCAAGCACTGGAGTAGCGTGCAAGATTCGCAGTGGCGTGGGTATGTTGCATTGTAAGCTGTACTTTGTGACGACTGTACAAATTCATGAGCTGGCTATCAGTATAGGGTCCGGTAGTTTTCCGCGAAAAGATTTTTGCTCCACTTTGTTTCAGTGTTTACGTGCACACCTGCAGCTCAACTTCATGATTATTGGCAGAGTGTTTTTGTGCAGAGTTATTATTCATTTGACTGTGGCAATCAGTACATGGATAACTGTGACACAACACATCTAACCTCCAGACGTTGTATGTTACGTCATCCAATCACTGACCACAAAGCAGAGATGCAGGTGTGCACGTAAGGCACTGAAACAAAGTACTGCAAAATTTTTTCGGGAAAACTACCGGGCCCTAGCTATCAGTAGTGGCGAGACACGAGTACCACTTCTAATGGGCCTCTATAGAATGTGTACAGTCGTCGCGAAATACAGTTTACCTTGCAACACACACGCGTCACGCCGCTGTCGACGAATCGTAAAGCTCGTATTAACTAATCTCCCAACTCTTCTTGTTCGATGGTAATAGCGGTATCTTCGGAACCTGAGGTGCGGGGAACACCCATCTACACCTGAACTACCCACGCCCTTGTTCCTGTGCTGTAAATCTCTGATACTTAGTTTTTTCCTGCTCGCATGTGCTTCGTTTATATTCATACGCCGACGACGTGGGAACTTACATTTAGTTTTGCGTTTCCTCTGCGTCAATTTACCCGGAAGATGACGAGGTAATTTTAACAGTACATCGTAATTATTACGCCATTCTATCTCCTTATCTTGCTCTATTTACTGTAAATGCCCTTTCACACTGTCAATTTAATTTTCCAAATTACATAGGCCTACAATTATTATTGATTTCAATCTTTATTTTTTTTTAAATTACACTTGATGCCATATTAACTAATAATGGTCATTTTGTCTTTAAAGTTATTTAATTTTGCGACTTTCTTCAAATAATTTTGTTTAGGATTATGTTCTATATTTTCTTGAATCCAAAATTTTTAACCGTCGATGGAGTTTTACAGACACGTCCAACGGTGTACAGTATTTTATTTATTTAAAATAAACAAAAATAACAAGAAATTTTTTTTGAATGTGATAAAATATTTTTGTGTAGTGCAGGGGGAGTAGAGCATTTAAAAAAATTCCCTACGGCATTTGCTATTCGACTCAGCTTGTCAAAAATTGTGCAGTCAATTTTCCGAGTTGTAACTTCAGTGCTTATTGATTACAGTTTATTGAATGGCTATTAAGTGAGTGATTATTTTATCGTTGAGACGTTAAGCTCAAGTTTATGATACGTTTTTCAACGTCAGTCGAGTTTTTTTTTGTGTTACGTGTTTTACTTGATTCATCATATGAAAGCGTTGTTGATAACATTTTATTGTTCTGTTGGTATATAAGTTGTTGTTAAACGTTACAGTTGAGGACCAGAGACATTCGCGGGTTCACCACGTGACTAGACCTGTACGTAGTTGCTTCTTTTTTATATGCTTAGCGCCTTCCATGAAGTTTCAAATTAGCCTATGACCACTTGCGACAGTAACACCAACTTTCACTTGTTTGAAGTCTTGTTTTGCTCTAGTGAAAACGTGAATTTTTCATGTCCCTATTATAATGTGTTGTAATCAGCAATAAGAACGTTATGTTATATTCTTGCTATTCTTGCAATGGGGCAAGTTTCAACTAAAGAAGTATTTTGGACATGTGGCGTATGTCCAAAATACTTCTTTAATTTGTAATAAGAACGCTATGTTGAGAAAATAATGGCCAAACAAGTTTGTAAATGTGCAAAGTGTAAAATGCGTGTTATGTTTAGAGTATGTAGACCATTCGTGATACGGTGAAAAACTTTTGAAGCACTTCTTGTCATGCGTAATAACAAACAGTATTACAACCTCATACGTCAACTTCAAAGTAGGTGCGTTGAAATATACTGTTCATTACTTACATTGCAATGTTCTATGTTTGTACGTACAAACTGTGGAAAAATGTGTGTGTATGTATTGTATGAAATGTATGTATGTGTGTGTGTGTGTGTATGAGATCGATAAACTCCATCACCGTTTGGCCGATCATTATGAAACTTGGTACATAAGTGTATTTTTTTTTTTTTTTTTCATGGAGAAGGTTTTTATGCTCTCCATTTTACTCTTAATTCTCCAACTCACTACTAGATGGCGGTGCAGCGCACCAGCTTCTATACCTAGCTCCCCCTAACGGACGAATAAAAATATGAGGGGGGGGGGAATTTCCCAATTCCACCAACATTATTTTTTATGTACACACAGGCAGGGCGTGTATCTGTTTGTGCTAGTAATATACACATATAAAAAAAATATCAACACCTCGGTTCCAAGACCGGTTGAACACTGCCGCTGAATGGTTGTATTACATCAATAACACAGTTCCTTTGACTGTTCCTAGACGTCAGTAAACCTGTCGAAGATGTAAACTACCATTAGAGAGGATGGTATATCGCGATAATGTTTTGTGCCAACATTCTCTTGTAAACACTGTAGTTAATTGCAACACACAAGACTGGGTGATGTACGTCACACACAACGTAGCTGTCTGCAGACCAATACCAGACATCAAATATTACAATAGCGGAGTTCTTATTGGCTCAGTCAAACAGGTCAACAGCTGCACGTACAGTCGAAGGCCAGTAATCTTCTGGTAAGCTGACCGTGTGTTGAAACCCACACTGTAAAAAAACTTCCTCGAATGTTTAGGAAGTTACTATCCCAGACGTAGTAACACGAGCAGGCTTATTAAACGGATGGGGTACGACAGCCGATCAGTTCCCAGTCATTCCACCAGGTGATGCAGTGTTTGTTTTGATGAGTGAATATAAGCCCAGTGTTTTGCATTGTTCATCATGCTTGCAAATTTACTTGCTTAACAGTGTATTATTTATTTTTTTTTTTTTGCAGAAAATGAAGTGGGCACATGAAGCCGCGAATCCTGTCTGTCAGACAGACAGAAAACTGTTCCAGCAGTTTGAAAGTTGAGGTAAGTCGTTATATCACGGGTAAATTTGTTATTTTATGTTAAGTAAAATTTAGTATAGCGATACATAATTAGCAGTAGTTCCTTTGGTATGTGGTGCAGCGTAACGAACGTACTTATGTCTGGTAAATGTACTGTATGTCATGGAGTGCCTGCTTTGAATGTTTATTTCTTTCTTGATTATGTTCATATTTATTTATTTTGAAAAGCAGTTGTGTTCCCAAGTTGATATTATTTCTCACAATGTTTAATGACAGTACCGACTGGCGAAGTGTTATTTTGTGAATTTTGTTTTCCGGTTGAAATACCAGCGGGGAGGGGGACGTTTAGTTATCACACTAATTATGTTAATTTTTCAAACTTTTAGGACAAGATTTTGAAATGAATTTTGAAGAGGCGAGTATTAATGCCTATTTTTGGTTAAATTTTACTTGCGTTAAGATCAGATTGAAAGACTTTGAGGCATAAAGGAGCAGTTTGTATCGGCACGTAAGATAAATCACCCGAGTTAAATGTCAACATCTTTCTGCAGTCGGGGTGTCTAGATCAGTTTCTTACTGCAGCCGTGGTAAACAGAAAAATTGATTCAAATATTACATCTGAAAAAGGTGGGATAGTATTCCTTATAGATTGTAAAAAAATGTTCGTAGTTATTCTTTAAAAAAAATTTCTCCGACACCAGTACCTATTGGTACACAAATCATAATTAACAACATTCTTCTATGTTAATATCATATTTAGCTAACGTCATGATGTAAATTTTAAAACATAAGTGGTTTTCATGGATTACTTACTCACTTAACTTGATACATTTTGAAATTAAGCAATCAAACATGAATTCCACAATTTTATTCGTGAAATACGTTTTGTTTCATAGTTTTTCCTTTCATTGCTGTGTTTTTTTTTGTACAGGTTTTGTGTTTGTGTCGTCCCTATCTGAGTTTTATTAGAAGCCCTATATATGTAATTTTGTCCGCCAGCTATTCTTTCCTATCTTGTTTTTACTCTGCGAACGTCATAACAGATAATATTAGGTGTATCCATATCTGGGTATAGTCATTACTGAATGAATTTCAACAACAAGAATTAACGGAGCGTAGGTTGGTACGAAAAAAATAAAGTTCGTTTATGCAATAATAAGTTCGTTTAATATACTTTCTCGTAATTTGCATATATTTATTGATTGTAAATTTCTGGAAAGTACTTTTAGGCTTTCGATCTGAATATTATGACAGTTAACAATTGCATTATTTATCTCGTGGACATGATCGTCGCAACTCATTTCGTCGCCCTGTTTAAAATATTTTTATCATCCCCCTCTCCCCTTTTTTCCTAAGCAATAGGAAGTAGCAAAATTGGAATAAAATAAAGCTACACACGCATGAGTTACAATAAGTTTTATTCGCAAGTTAAGGAATACTTTGCTGATAAATTGAGTCAAGGATCGTAGTACATGATTTTAATTCCTGACTGCTTGCACCACACATTCGCGTGGCGTCATCCAACCCGCCCCGCCCCCGCTCCCGTCGCGAGGACTTTTCTGCCGCTCTGTGCACTCGCACGGTTTATATTCTCGGTCACGTTGGCCCTACTGTAGGATAACAAGGGCGTTTTAATAACCACTGGCCTTCATAAGTAAAACATACATGTCATAGTTAAATATAAACTATCGCTTGCTATGGAGAAAAGCGGTCTCCCTCTACTCAGGGGCGTCATTTAGGGGGACAAGGGGGGGGCGGCAAATATCTCCCCCCCCCTATCTAGAATTTTAAGTTTATATTTTTTTTTGTATTTTGTTATTTAAATAATGCTAACTTAAGTACATAAAACTGAAGTTTTATTATTAAAGTTTATAATTTATACATACTTAATTAATAAAAAAGATACAACAAGGTCACTTTCACAGAAAAAATCTTGCCCCCCCCCCCTTCCAAGAAAAACCTGAAATGACGCCCCTGCCTCTACTATAACTTTTATTTGATTCGCACAAAAATACAGTTCATTGAGTTATTTATTAATATTGTCATTGCTGTTATGTTATATTGAAAGGCTTTGCTAGTGTGTGGGCCGTGTGCACAGTTAAGGAAATTACAACATGCTTATTGGGATGTTGCAAAAATTTTATCTCTATGTTTTTAATTATTCTGCTTCAATTTGGTTACTAAAGTATTTAGTGGTGCGAAAACAATTTTAAAAAGGGGGCCGGGGGAAATGAAAAATACAAAAAATTGCGTATAGGCCTACGGTGGTAAGCCTCCTTAAGATAGTGTACCAGTTTCAATTTTCCGCGATTGTCTGATGTGAACAGTGGAGCGATAAGAACCAGAGAACCACGCTCGGCGAGAAGCATATCGCCTCTATTAACAGCGCGCCAGACTGGCGTACGAGGTTTTCATTGTAGTCTTCTTACAATAGGACTTTAAGTGGTGATCGTACAATTTTATTTTGGGCAGTATGAAGCTCGTCTGTGATTTGCGGATAGAACCCCGCGAAAATCAAGGTTCGACAATCCGGAAATGGTACTTCTGTACAACTTATTACATTACTACATAGTCACAGACTGTCTTATTTTTAGAGCACTGATGGCAGGTAGGAAAGAGAGACATTTTTCCAATCTTCCATCAGTGCTTCCATAATAAGAAAGTCTGTGACTATGCACTAAAGTAAGAAGGGTACGGAAGTGTAGTCTACGGAATGTCGAGCCTTGATTTTCTATAACAAGCTAGGGGAGAACGTTATGTCAAAAATTGTGAAAATTCACTGCTTTGGTGCTCCATCCCCCTTAAAACGTCTAATCACTGACCATGAGGCATATCTGCAGGCGTGCATGTACGCCACTGAAACAAAGTGATGCAAAACTCTTTTCGCAAAAATTTATTGTCTTTAGACATGTGACATACAGTGGCGGATCCAGCTTTGGGTCTTTTAGGGGAGGGGGGCATTCCCAAAAATTACCTATATCCATCTCACAAGCCAAAGGAAGGTTGGTGTGGGGGGAGGGGGTCTGGGTAGCCTTCCGGGGAAAAATATAATTTTTAAGATGCAAAATTGTGCTATTTAAGGGAACATAATACTTTAAAAATTTGTAATATTTTACGGATAAAATGTCAAGTGGGCGGGACCCATGCCCCCCATCCCCCGCCCTGGATCCGCGCCTGTTGTGCAGTGTTATTTATTTATTTCCCTAGTGTTTGAGGTGGATAGTTCGTGACGGTGGGAGCTTTGTTTGCGGAGATGAATGTCCGGCCACTTAGCGAGTGCAGACCTCTGTAACATTATGTGAAGCTGAATGTGGGTTAATGGGACCCCAAGCGGCGTTTCACCTCCTACCTCTGAAACTGGAACATTGTTCTCCAGTTCTCCAGTGTGTGTGTGTCTTACACGGCAGCAGAGGTTCCAGTAGCTCAACTCCTTCACTTACAGAGTGGCTTCGTCTTCGTGCCTCTTACCACAGTGCAGATTATTGTTGCCGTCTCATCGCTAGGCTAGCGTCGTCATTTGTTATGTTATTGTCGCTGTATTTATGTCCCTCGACGTAGAACTCAACAGTTTTTATTAATGTGTTTTGGTGCACAGTTTGTGTGGGACCACAGAAGTCTTATCATGGCCGGGAAGAAGTATTTCTTTGCCTTTCAGAACGTCTTACGATTGTATTCACATTCGTTCGAAAGTGACTGTGTTGGCCAGTAACCGTTAATATACAGTTATTATTATTTTTATTAATAGTCAATAACCCTATAAAAGTGATATTTTTTAATTATAGGCTAAATATTAATCCATTTAAGTTATTTTTATAATGATATATTTGCAACTGTGACAATGAAAGTGATTATTACTAATGGTCTTCTATTAACCGTGACCATAAGAGTGATTTTGGTAAGCCTAACGGTTAGCCAGCAACAGTGACCATAAGTAATTTTTTTATTTAAATAAAAGTATTTTTTTTTTCGTGACATGCTTGTAACTGTGATCAAGAAGTGATTTTTTATTAATGATCGGCTAGTAGCTTTGATCATAGAAGTAATTTTCTTATGGCCAGTCGTTAAAGGGTTATTTTTGGTAGTGCTGATGACCAGCCAGTAACCGTGACAATAAAAGTGATTTTCTTTGTAATCGTGATCGTAAGTGATTTTTTTTGTATTCCGTGACCATAAAAGTGATTTGTCTTTGTAACCGTTACCATCAGTGACAAGTAACGTCCACGGTTGTGGTAACAATGTCTTGTGCCGTGTGGTAATGCAGCCAAGGTGTTGCTGGCAGTAACAGCTACTTGTGTCGCCTCGGCAGGCGGAGAAGAGTGACTTGTGTTGGTTCCAACGTTGTGTCGCAGGAAATGCCTTCGCCGTCGCCAGTACGCGCGGCGCCGCTCGAGCCCAGTCGCTCCCGCCCGACTAATGCCTCTGACTGGCAGGAGTGCTCTGACACTCTGCAGAGAAGTGTCTCTATATCCGACCTGCGTTTAGTATTTGAGAGAAAGCCCCTCGTGCCAGGCACTCGCAATAAGGTATGCTCTGGGAAGTGGCTGCCAACCATATCTCTATCTCTGTCTTAAGGCCTCTGCCAAACAAGCTTGCTGCCGCTACGGTCACCTGAGGAATCAGTGGAAAAATTAAATAATTATCAGTAGACCAATTTCATAGATAATTAATTCTCTGAAACAGACAATGTTGTACACAAAATTTCTGTTAATATTGTAAAAAACATTTTTTTTGAGGAAATATGTATTTGAAAATTATAGGCCATTCTCTTTAATTTCTACAGTTTTTTGCGATAATTATTTTTTTAATTTTAAACCAGAGCGGGTATTAAAATCCTGTTTGCCAGTTTTGTTTAAAATGTGTTTTTTCAATGATATATATATTTTTGTCAAAACAAGAAATTATACGGTTTATACTAAAAAGTCAACCAGAATAATTTCGTTAGTTACATGATTAGCTAAAATCATAGTATTTACAGCTTTGAAAAAAAAAATTAGCCGATGTGGAGAAGATGATTTTAAGCAAAACTGTCAGACAGATTTTTGATATCTGGTCTCGTTTAGGCGTAAAAAAATAATATAGCTAAAAAAATGCATAAACTAGAGAGCATGGCCTTAATAATAAAATAAAGAAAAAAACAGTCCTTTCCAGAATTACAGTTACGTTGTATGTTTGATGACAAAACAACTGCTATTACTTCCTTATTTTCCCCTTCAATGTGTGGGGTTTTCTTTAAACTTGCAACTTTTGCTTGCAATGGCATAACTTATGTCCACTAAAGGGATTCAGTTTATAAAAAAATTGGAGGAGTTAGTCATGTGGCAATTCTTTTCTGCAAATGTAATGTAGAACATTTGTTTTTGTTTAGAAGTAATCTGTAAACCTGATACATGGAGGAGTAATTAATTAATTTTAACATTTGATTCCTCATCGAAACTTTGTGCCTGCAAGCTTTATGGGCATAGACCTGAACTGGTTTAGTTGCATTACGGTTCCAGTCTTGTGTACATTTTTGGCTTCTGCTTATTAGTTACATTTTACATTAGTGAAGATATATATTTGGGCAATAGATACGGACATACAAAATTGGCATTATTTTCTACCGGCAGACTAGACTCCAAACTGCTGTATGTTTGTTTCATGCCCCTTGTTGGCCTAAATTACTGTGGCCTGCTCCAGAGAATACTTCTTTCCACTTAAGAGTGCGTAGTAGATAAATAAACGTTGAAAGCATCAATTGATTTCTACGCTTTTTTCGAAGTCAACATGGATAAAATACTCAATGACGATCCTTGATAATAGTATTTGTCAACTTTATGAGTAAATATTTATCCACGATTACTAATTCATTACGTGTGATCTCTTGCGCTGCATTTAAATTCACAAGGTAACGGCGTCAGAGATTGTGCCTCAGAAGTCCGTAACACTGGAAACAATTTTGTTTTAAACGTTGGCTAAAATTATTTTCTAGGATTGCTATTGTTTACTTTTTGCAAATTGGTTTCAAGAAACATACATTTATAGATTAATGCTTTCAGCGTTGAATTATGTACCGCGCCCTCTTAAAAGTTTCATGATAGAATAATTAACCTCGTCTATAGTGTTCACACGTGTTACTGACATTTTTTACAATATCCTGTCAGTGTAATTACAGCTTGTACTCTGATATATACAGGCCAGTAAAGTCTAGTCTGTCAACAAATAACGATGTAAATTTTGCATGTCCGTATAGCTATAGACCATTTTATTGAAACTTGTTTTTTCTTCGTCTTTTTTGTGTACTTTAGTGCAGGGTTTTCAAATCTTCTATTGAAATGACTACAGCCCTATTATATATGGGTGTACCATTACTTCAATGGCAGATTTGAAATCCCTGCACAAAAGTGTACACACAGAAAAAAAATACAACTTTCTTCAAAATGGTTAATAGCCCACTTAATTCTCACCTCTTCATTCAGTGACATCATGAGAATACGCCAGGGTTACGTCTTACGTACTACTCTTCAGAGCAAATAACATCCCATAGTCTTTATTAAAAATTTCAAATAATAGTAATATACATGCTGAGTCAAGATTGAGTGTGTTAATTTAGCATGTGGCGAAAGTTTATGAAAAAAGAGGCAAGTCGAAAACGTGTTTATGATTTGTCCGTAGAGTGAATATATGGGGAGTAATACTGCCCTGAAAATCGACTTTAAAACTTAATTTCTTTAAATATGAGATAAAAACTAATGATTATAATAGGCAAAGGCACTCTGAATAGTATCTAAAACAATGAAAGACAATATTGTTTTATGTTATGTTTAATGGCATATAAATTGTAAAGTTGATTATCAGGGCACATACTCACACTATATTTATTTAAGGCAAATACTGGAAACACATTTTTTGACGTACGTTTTATAAGCTTTCACCATGCAGTATTAACATATACTATTATTGCTCAGCCTGTATATTTTAAATGCTCAGTATAAAATGTGGTAGGTTTTATTTCACGTGTAACAAATTTTTAATTGTGTTGGTTTTCCCCAAAATGTAAAGATTATTTATAATTTTTTTACACAGGTTTTTTGTGCACCAGAAAGTATGTCTTATATACATTTGAAATCTTCTGTGTCATGAAACGTATCACATTTGTTAGGCCCATTAAAATCAATTATATAAAACTAATGTGCCATACCATATGACTAATTTGCATGTTGGGATAATTTTGCAACACACAAAATATGTGTTTTGGTGTCATTTAGTAAAGAAATAAGAAACTTAACCTGCATATGGGAAATTTAAAGCTTGTAATAACATTGCCGCTGCTCACTTTTTCTTTACCAAACGGCATCGGAAAAAATGGGTGTTGTAAAATTTTCCCTGCATGTGCAAGTAGCCCCAGTCTAATAAATGCAATTGTAAATGAATTTCTATGCATGCATCAGTATGTCAGACGCAACCTTTGGCTATAAACAATTTTTGCTGGGTTACAAAACATTTTTGTAAATAAAATTGGTTGGTTTGATTGTAACATCTTGGTTACTGGGTACAGCATGTAGTTATTTTGTACAGCTTTGGTTGATAGATCTTTGTATTACCCCCACCCCTCCTAATAATTTATTGCTTTTTATTATGTACTCCATTCAAGAGAAACATTGTAAATTTAAAACAAAAACAGTTTTGTTTGATTTGGAAACAAAGTAATAATGTTATGAAGTCTACAGTTTTTATTTAAAGAAAGCTATTATTTTTTATTGGTGATTTTCTAATTTAATCATTAATTTGCCCACCAAGCTATATATGCTAATTACTTAATTTTCCTTTTGTGTGTACTAGTACTACTTTCACAACTAAATTCTCTTGATCCATATTGCCTTCACTCTTTACTACATTTCTGATTTCTGGTAATTTTCTAATTTAATCATTAAATAGCCCACCTAACTATATGCTAATTACGTACTTATTTTTCTCATGCTGTGTACTAGCACTACTTTCATAACTAATTTCCCTTGATGGAAATTACCTTCAGTCTCTGATATTTTCACTCTTGTCCTTCGCATGTCCAGTCAGTTGTGAGGTACCTACCCCAGTCCAAAGTCTTTTTTTACAACACTCTTATTTACTTGTACAGTAGAAACCTTGTAAACGAGCAGTATAAAGTATGCCAGAGAAGATACTCAAACAAATATTGTTGAGGATAGTATGCGAAACTGCATATTAGCATTGTTGAAGTATGAGACGTATTACTAATGGTGTAAACTGAAAACACCAGCAAAATGTTAACCCTTAAATCTCTGTATTCTATGGTGATGATGAACAATTTATGAATATAGAGATTAATTTTCTCTGAGGCGAATACTTCGAGTAAATATAGGGTAGAGGGAGTATCCTCTATACATCTGCGTACAAAATTGTATGTTCAACATGTGTCACGTGACTTTAGTGAAATATGCACAGGAGATTTGAAATAACATTGAGAGCCAAGATAATAATTGCTTAGTAATCACATCTATGTTGGGTTATTTTGGTACCTTATGAATATATGAACTAAGGAGAACATACTACCATATTATCTCATAGTATAATTGCGTAGAAATATCAGAATGACAAATGTAAACAATGTTTGCCACGTGACTGTTTTCCTTAACCCAGCTGTTTTTAGTAAAAAGTAAATATTAGCTACATACTTACTATAAGGTTTTGAACCAAGATCTTGGTGACACCACATGACTAAATATATATTCTGAAAGGTACGCTATGAGTTTTAAACAACATGACTGCATTTTTATGCCTATAAAACATAAATAAACGACACCAAACTCTCGAGACCATGTTGGACACACATTTGTGACATCATGTTCCCTCTACTATACATTACCTCTATGGGCGAATATTACGAAAATGTATTGATGCACATAATGAAAAGAAAAACCAATAACTCATAATTATTACCTCGTTAAGTGAATGTGATTGTTCGGAAATAACTAACCGACATGCAAAACTAAAACTGCCCAAATAACACTGTGTTGCTGTAAAAGAAACACTGCTTCTATTGAAGAAATTGAAATCAAATGCTGTATTTCATGTTTTTTTTATTAGTTTCTTATATTGTACAATAATTTACTCAATGTTATAAAATTAAACTCTTATTTCTTTTCACACAGTGTAAATCTGCCAATGATAAAAAAAACAAAACTTTATGTTTGAGAAGTTGAGTTGGTGTTGCCTCGACTACATGCACACGTGCATACACGTGTGTGCATGTACACATATGCATACAAATGCAACAAAAATATGAAGCAAGTTTATTCATTGTTATTTGCAACTCATATCACTTAACATTTTAAACATTTTTCTGCATAACAGGAGACCTTTATAAACAAATGTGAACAACCCTCTTTCAGAAATTATTTTCTCATAAAATAACGACGGTTACTATACCAGTTGGACTGCATGGTGCCAGCAACATGATGCCGACAGATAACTAGGTTTGTTTGTTGAATATTGTACTGAAGTGTATTAGTGAGCTTTTGTTCGATTTTAAATTATAATTGCAGAACATTACATTCATAACATAACGTCAGTATGTTTCTCACAATTTATATAGAATGTCCATAAATTATGGATCCCATTTCAGTTGGCCATAACTTGGATTACAGAAGTGTCTTCGGAAAATTATTTGTGGCAATGGCAAGTACACAGTAACAATATTTCACCAGGTACTGGTCAACTTTGACATGGGCCATTCGTAACCCAGAGCACTTTTAGCCGAAAGGTGATTTCATTTTATATTTTGTGCAGTGTTTCTTGTGTGTTCTATCTGGCTTTCCATTTCCCAGACATCAGGCACCATAGCTGCAGATGCCTGGTCTGTAACATAACCTCATTAGACAGAAATCAAGTGTGTGGGATGTGTAATTCTTGATTTTTGCAGTGTGTCGATTTCTTCTGACTGCGGAGAAATGCCCCTTGATGTGCAGTTGTCATCTTTGCAGATTCTTGAGGCCTGCCAGTTTTTTTTTTTTTTTCTTTAGCCACTGATTTAGTGATTTCTTTGTGGGCGAGGGTTTTCTGATACAGCCTCTGATAACATCTCTGTAAGTCACTGGGGATTTTGTTCCTCACATCCACAACATGCACATTGATATCTCTTATACCATAAATATTCTGCTTCTTTGGAGTCATCTGAAACAGATAAAAACACAAACTCTACACATTCAGGTGTACAATGCATGAAACCGTTTTTCTAATAGCACCTCTGTAACCGAAGTTATGGCCTCTTGAAATGTATATATCATTGTATTGTGTTATGCATCAGTAGACTAAGTGACAATTGCTACTTCTATATTAAAAAATGTTTCTTCTTATAAAAAGAAGTTCACTCCTACAGCCAGTGGTATGAAAATTGGATTTGTAGGACTAGTACAATTTTTGTAAGACTATATCAAACCCAAAAAAATTTACTGCAGGCTTTACTGATAACTTAAATTTGGCTCATAGTTTATTGATGTATTACACCATACAATTTATGGACCATCTATACATAACTAATAGTTATGGTTATACAGCTGCTAGACCGGGAAATGAAACAATAACTAATGTGAAATGAAATAAGCTTTTTGGTTATCCCTATCGAGTGTCCGGAGCTTTGTGCTGAATTGCTTGCTTTAGGTTGTAGTAGCTCATCCTTTTCCATCACAGTCGTACTCGTCACCTACCAACGTATTTTCCAGTGTTTTGAGTGCCATTATTGGAATTATCTTTTAAGGTTTGCTGACTACCTGAGTGCTGTGGCAAGAGCAAAGAAGAAGGTTTTCATTTTAAATTAAATTGTGCATCGTTTTTAAGGGTATCTCATTGAGATAGGAACCATTTTCTGCATTGACAAGAAGATAATATTACTACTGTACATGAATAAAAATGTAGGGAAATATTTATGGGATGATGTTTACAAGTGTTTTTTTATAATAACAATAATTACTTGATCATAATTTTCAGTGTATTTTGAAAAAAATTTTTAAGGGTTCTGTAGCAATGTGGACGTCACTGAAACAAACAAAGAAGTTATTGGTGGCATGTATGTATAATTTACAGGTATTGAGTCACACCAAATTAAATTTAACATGTAACTTCATACTAATGACGAGTGGACCAAGCAAGACAATAAAGGAAAAAAACAAACTGAATAGGTTGCAGTCAACCCATGTATAAATAACCAAACCTAAAAATTTCGAACAGAATTTGTGTAAAATCACAAAAAATAAATACAAAAATTTGAAGTAAAAAAAATTGTGACAAACACAATGAAATACTTAGGAAACTCAGAACACCAAACAATTTAGACAGCACAGACAGCAACTGAGGTGAAGACAATGTTATACGTAAAACAGGATGACCTAACACTAGATGATTACAGCACAGAAGAGAGAAACATAGGAGTTTATCTTAGACAAGTTAGTCGCGACGTTTCAGAAGCTCACGTCTGCTCCCATCTTCAGTCAGACTGAAAGTGAAAACTGGAAAAAAAATACTGTAGTGTATATAGCTAAAGACATGTGTCTCAATCATTCTAAAGGTGAAATACTTCCAAACTTTTACCTATTTTATTGGTAGCATTCTTTGTGTCGTACTGCCACATACTGAATGCACTGAAGAACTCTACGTTACAAAATAAGAGCTGCTGAACTTAAAGTTACGGTATTCCAGCCTGGAACATATGAAAAAGGTATTGGATTAGGGGAAGGGTCGTCATTCACAATATTATACCTCTCTGCTTACTTGTATCGTCAAATGTGTATACTTTAACTGCAGGGGTATATTTACAGACCCAAAATATTTAATTTGGTGCCATTTGGTGAAGGAATGACAAACTTTATCTGAGTGGATCAGACTAAGGGGTTTTGATACTTAACTATACAAATTTATTTCTTCTTTAAATGGTCCCAAATGAAATAAGTTTACGACGTTCTCTTTGTTTTATTTTTTTAAATATATTTATACATTATTAACTGTTTCTGCGGGTGTTTCGTCGTCTCTTTGTTGCTGGGTGCAAGTTCTGGATACTATGTTACTAGATAATGAAAGAGTTGCAAGTCTTTTTGTCCGGGTAGCACGTCGTTGCTGTCCTCTCGGGGCGGACCGATACTTATGTCGATTTGTCGGTATGGCTCTTAAGCAATACGGTCGCGCGCACGGAGCCCCGGCAACTAATTGGAATATTAAATGCCGCGCAATCACTGTCTCTC
>PNEQ01012618.1:0-32459 GCA_003012365.1 Medauroidea extradentata
TTTTTTTTTTTTTTTTTTTTTTTTTTTTTTTTTTTTTTTTTTTTTTTTTTTTTTTTTTTTTTTTTTTTTTTTTTTTTTTTTTTTTTTTTTTTTTTTTTTTTTTTTTTTTTTTTTTTTTTTTTTTTTTTTTTTTTTTTTTTTTTTTTTTTTTTTTTTTTTTTTTTTTTTTTTTTTTTTTTTTTTCAGTCTTCATGATAGTCCATTGTCAAGAGGACTTTTTGAGCAGTTTTGAATGTGCTTCATTAGTATTATGCGTCATCAAATGTTTTGTGTCCATAGCTATTTACTGCATACATAATATGGGTACCTCATGTGATCCTAGCTAGTGGTCATCATTCTTATTGATTATTGTTTGTGTGGTCTAATTATTTGATTACCATAAATGAGTGTTTCTTTAGAACAGTTGCCTTTTTTTTTTTTTTTTTTGCATTGTTACGTACATTGAGACGGACAAGATTTTTTTTTGTGATCTTAAGAGGGCATTGTAGATAAATAAGCGCTGAGTTCTACATTTGAGATCTACAATTTTTGCAAGCCAATATAGAAATACTATAAAACAACAATCCTTGATAGTTATATTTGCCAACTTTATAAGGAAACATTTACATGAATGATGAATTTGTTAATTGTGATCTCTTGCACCGTAATTAAATATGTGAAATTTCGGCATCAGAGATTGTTCTTCAGATATACTTTACCGACGAACAATTTTGCTCAGAATGTTGGCAAAAATTATTGTCTAGGATTGCTGGTTTTTGAATTTTGTTAATTGGCTTTGAGAAACTTACAATTCTAAACTGACGCCTTTAGCACTGAATCGTATAAGATGCGCTATTGACTCTGAGACATCTTGGTGATAAGATATGTACACACAACTAGACAACTTAAAGGGGTCTGGGAAAGGAATTGTCCGTGATCTATATTATGGAATTAACTTAATTCAAGTGATTTTGGAAAGCCATAATCAGTATAAGGACAAAAATGCAAAAATTTGGTGTTAAAACTTTGAAGCAGTGTAAAAATAATTTAAAAGCAGTGAAAATATTGTTAAGTGGTAAGAAATTTGAGCGACACTATAAAAATGCTTACAGTTAAGCAAACAGTTTTATTTTTGCCTCAATATTATTAATTTTTAATATTTATAATGTATGCGTGGTATTTAAAAATGCAAATTAATATTTTTTCCCATCACCAACTATACTGTTTATCATCTTATTTATTAAAACAATTTTATACTGAGCTTTGTCCTTCAGTTTTTCAGTTTCAAAATTATCCATCAATTTATTCAGTATAGAAATTAACACTTATTATTTTAGAAAAATTAATTCTATCCAGTGCATTTAATTTGTCTTGCGTACTTATCCAAACAGACAAAATGTTGGTATTTATTCTCTGATGAAATAGCTAGAAATATTTCCCCACATTTTAGCGATTTAAATTTGTGTTCCTACTTTTTGCGACACAGAGTAACTTTGTGATATTATTTACTTAAGGATCTGTTCAATGATGCTTTTTGTTTATTTCTGTTACAAACGTTTTTCATTAATCAGTTACCTTTTACATTGTTTTCATGTTTTTGGTTGGTGTTTCTTGTGGATATCATGCATACGCTTATAAATACAGTTTCTTTCTTGAATTTGTGTAGAAGAAATGACAGGCTGCTGTTAGTGTAAAGTATATCACTATGTTGACGTCTTTAAGAAAAAGGATCTCTGCCTGAAAGGACATTTAAATGCTGCTTTTATAGTGAAGAGTCGAGTGCTGAGAGAATGTTTGCAATGATAGTTACTCTTCGTCACCAAAGAGCTCTTGGCTATAGCATGAATTTCCCATGCAAGTTAACCATGATTAATGGAAAGAAAAAAGAAGGGGCAGGAAACTAAGAAGTAGAGCACTGAACTTTGAAACCGTTTCACTGCCAATAAAATTATATTACCATCCATTGTACAAATAGATCATATAATTATTGCACGCTGCAGTTCGGCGTTTGGCTCATTGTAGCAATGCGGAATTTGATGCACAGTTTAAGCACGTTTATAGCTCTGTCGCTCCTGAGCCTTAAGTTATAGTTTTTTTGTTTCTTAATTTTTACTGTCGCAGTACTGCGGTAAATTTTTAAAGTGGTAATTTATTTTACATTTATGTTACGGTGAATAATTTTTATGTTCAATTTTTAATACTTTATCAACTACTTTGTTGCCGCTTTTGTCATTATTTTGTAAAAGTTTGACTACTTTGAGGCCTGCGAAAATCAAAATGATACATGAGTTGTAACTAGGTAGACTGAAAGTTTGCTGCTGCTACCGTCGCTCTGCCATAATCTTTTCAACATATTGAGGTAATGGTACTGATTATCCATGGTCGTGCGTGAGTTGATAGACTTTGAGTAGTCAGCAGTTACAATCGTGGCGGAACATGTGCAATGAAACTATGGTTTTTACATGGACGAATAAATTGTCTACGTTTTTCCATATATCTGTCATTTAAACATTTTATTGGTGAAAACTGTTCAAATGAATTAAAATGCCAGCCTGGACGAATAAACTTACAGAGAGAAACAATAGTTCGATAAAACTGAAATTATTTGAAAGGAAAATGTATACGTTTAGATGATTGTGCAGTCGAAAAAGGCAGACGAATTTACATGAAACACCGTTTTAAAGAAAATGTGCCGAAATTTCTGTAAAATTTATAACCACCAAATTTTGCGTATCTCTATATTAATGGGTCTATGATAATCAGGGTTGCTGGTCTCAGGAATATATTATTTATAAATTTACTGACATAATATTTGTGATGATTTAGTGTCAGTTTTACCTTGTTGCAGTTAAAATATCCCAATTTGGCTCATGCAGTGTTAAACTCTCACATGACTTTAAATATAGTGTTAAACTCTAACATGACTTTATATATTTATGTTGTTTCAGCTAGTAGCTTACACAATACAATTTGTAAATTTCAATAATACAGTATTGTTACTTTTTAAAGTTAATTGGATTGATTTTGCAACATAAT
This sequence comes from Medauroidea extradentata, assembly GCA_003012365.1. Lineage (NCBI taxonomy): Eukaryota > Metazoa > Arthropoda > Insecta > Phasmatodea > Phasmatidae > Medauroidea > Medauroidea extradentata. The sequence goes on from PNEQ01012618.1 coordinate 3,016, forward strand.
TTTAAAAATTGCATCACAGGTTGCAATTCTTTGAGAGCACGACGTGTAATTCCTAGGGGGGAAGTACTCTTTCTGCCTATGTACGAGGCGTATTATTGTCACAGCAACAGTTGTGCGCATTTTTCTTGTAAACGGTGCTTTCCAGGAGCTTGCAATAGGAACACCTTATTTGTTCCTTACAATGTACTGCTCGAATAGACAGCATAACATTTTCACAAAACCTGACGGAAAAGTAATTTTATGCAATTGGAGAGTGGCTACCCGTATTATTTTCATGAAAGGGAAAGGTTTGGAAGTTTAATTTTTTTCAGGTATAAGATCTCAATAACACACTTAACATCACCTACAGAATTGTAATTTAACTCTTAACAGTTTTTGAAATTTTGACCAAACACTATTTTAAAATTCCATTTTCAAGGACTCTTTTCTTACTTAGTATTAAATTTTCTTAAAAGTTTCCTGTATAGTGTCTGATTACTTTTTATGAGGAATCACCTCCGGAGTTTGGGCTATTTATTTCCTTACATTCTGTATACATCTACAAACATTACAGGGAGTAATAAATATGGAACCTTTATCGGACATCCTTACACTGTTTCAAGAACTTCATTACTGTAGCCTACTGAGTTTAGTAGAACTTAAGTGTTTAAACTTTCTGTGTAGTTTTAAATAGTATCTTAATTCATTTGTAGTATTTTGTGTTTACACTTTCCTTTCGAATGTCATTCTTTCTTTGTTAGACTCACAGCACCCTGTAGGTTTTACTATGTGTTAATTTCATGGTACCTATACATTACACTTTATACTACATGATCCAAACATTGACATCAGGGTGTTAAACTCTAGGATCGCAAAATCGTAAGAGTATTTGGAATGAATGAATGTTGGGGCTTCGTGTATTATATAAAATCTCGTGCTAGGACGTGTAATTTTGTGTTGTTTATTTATCTATAAAACATGTTAAATTACTGTCTCGAGGATTATAGCCCATTCAAAATGCCTCAGCGTTTCATTAAAATTACACGATGTTTTGTTCAAACATTTGGTGGTTTTTTTCGTGTTTATTGCATTTTCCTTTATTTCAACAGTGGATTTGCTATAGATTCCCTTTGTAATGAAGTGAGCCAGCACTTTTTTTTTGCCTATTTCTTCCCCATGCAGCTCTGTGAAGAAAATGGCACTATACTGCCTTGCACTAGTTTGTGCTTTGAACAAAACATTATCGGAAACCGCCTGCTGCCGCCCAGAGGCAACGAACAGCGTATAACGTATACGGACACAAGTGCAGAGCAGATGTGTACCCTTAGAGTGTACCTACAGGAAAGTGAGAATATACTACTTATGTACTCTGTGGACTGGCCGGTGGCGTTATAAGATGAGCATCGCACCGAGGATAAACTGTTTCAGTACAAAAATGTCCTACAATGCCATATGAATAGTGATATTTGAACTGCTCAGTATTGTAAAGATTGTAAAAAGATGCGCGTACGGTACTTGCAATAGCGATTTGTTGTATCGCCACAAGGGACATTTAATAGTTATTATATTTATTTTTGCTGCAAATATCCCTGTAAAGAGTCTTCGTCACTCGTGGTCAGCTGAGATGTGGAGTATGTCCATACATTTAAGGGCTATATCATGGCCTTAGACGACCGTGGGCTAGATATAATCCTTAATAAAAGATATTTATAATTACGTTAGTATGGCACTTGAATATTACAAACAAAGTTATGTAAATGTTGATAGTCCGAGGAACAAAGAAAACTCATTGTCAGTTAGCCTTTGATTAATTGGTAATAGACGGGGATATAGCGTTGTGTCTTGCAGCTAATTGCTAGTTAGTTATTCCTTATAATTCTATGCATGATATGTCTGCACAATACTATTAGTTTACACTAAACTGAAATTGCATGTATAACCAGTTTCAAGCAATAAGTATATGTAGTACTCGCAATTGAGCCGCTGCATTACACTCTCTCTCTCTCTCTCTCTTTCTCTCTCTCTCCGGCCAGCAAGGTTTGCCTGCTCTGCTCTGTTATTTTCCGCAACCTCTGAATTTTCTCACTGCTATTTCTTCTCCCCTTGTATTCTCTTTTAGCCAGTCAGAAACCGAAGACTTTCCCAACCACTCTAAAACCGTTTTTGAGATCGACCCTCAGACAGGCGTAGTCCGGGAATGGAATCCCATGGACCGCAATGTGCGTTCAAAGTGTCGATCCCTAAAGAGTTTTCAACTATCGTAGGCCTCGTTCATCTAAAATTATATGGCCAAACCTTTTTGTGGAAAGTCTAGAAGAAGAACTGCAGCTTTTAATAGCAACACAGAGAAAATCATTTCAGTAGAGTACGCGTTAAGGGCCGTTTTTAATACCAATGACATTTAAGTTCCATTTGTATTATTTTTCACAGTGAGGCACAGTTGGTCAGTATTCACTTAGTAACTAAATATTAAGTGACATGATTATGACAAGGAAATATATCTCGTTATGTATAACCTACCTATTACAACAGTGTTTTAAGCCTAGGCTAAGTACTTACAGTCTATATCACGAATTCGCTTCCTTTTTGACATTTACCTTATGAGAAAATGCCTGTGAACATTGGATTTACGTTAGCTAACTTCAATCCAGTATATATTAGAAGACAAACATAAAAAGTGCACTCGTGTTAGTTCCGAATTCAGCCAAGAAAGTATGAAATATTGCATTATTTCTTTCAGTAAATTTTGTGAAAAATATAAGTTTCGCTCAAATGGTCTGCAAAATAAATAAAATATTTAAATAGGCCTACAAAACCGAACTTAAAACATATTAACATTAAGCACTAACTTACAAACTCCGAAGTTTCAAACATTTGACATATTCTGACTACTATCCATGACCTCAGTAGGCCTTAATATTCCACAACATCTAGGCCTACATGAATAAGGTACTTTTTCCACATCACATACGTACACGAGTATTTTTTACTAAATGTTTTTTTATAAATTTGGTATTGCGATCCTTCTGCGGCAGGCCAAAGTATTCAAGCCATCGCCTCAACTGTCCAACTAAATGACCTTCTTCATTTCCAGGAGCGCTGGAATGTATTTGAGTTGGGGGGGGGGGGACAACACGTCGTATATTTAGACTGTTTTTAAGGGGTTGCGTACGAAGACGGTCGGCCAAGAAAACAAACGTTAAAATAAAATACAGATACTGTACATGTTTGAAAATAATATATGCTGATTCTAAATGTGATTTACACATTTGAATTATTCTTCATCCTGGCTACCAAACCAACTCTCTACGTATAAAATGGCTCACTAACTGGACTGACTGACGTATAAATCAACAGCCCAAATCACTGGACATAGAAACGTAAAATTTTGACGGGGTTCCTTTCATGGTGTAGGCGAGCACTAAGAAAGGATTTATCGAAATTCGACCCCAAAGTGGGGGAAATAAAGCGTCCATATAACTCGAACTCGATGGAATGTTGTCGTGATTTTGACTTCAGTTTAACACTCATAAAACGCATATGAGGCATTTTCATAATTTTTCGAAATTCTGCAATTAAGAAGGAGAAAATACGTGAATTTTTTTTTCACATACTACAAACTCTGAGATTTAGAGTCGGTTTTTCTTCAAAATTATGATTACGTAAATACCCGAAAAGCAGTTTCAGGATTTTTCAAAACTTGACTCCCATGGGATTAAAAACAAGGGGAGGGGAAATTGTGGCTTTAATGAATCATTTACATATATGTAACCGAATAAACTACATTTGTGACTTTGATGTCACTTGGATACTTATACAAATGTCTAAGATAGGATTTCAAGATTTTTCAAATTCCATACTTTAGGGGGTAAAATACGTGAATTATGTTTTCTATTATTCTTCTGTATATATCGAACCATTCGAGGCATCGAAGTGATTTTGCTTCAAGTTGATGATGCTTACGTAAATATCCTAAATACTATTTCATGATTTTTCCAAATGCAACCCTAAATAGGTAAAAAATAACGTCAAATGTGTTTTTAATTCATAAACGATATATTTAGTAATCGAAACCATGAAACTTTTAGGTACCGATCTGATTTGTGCTTAAGAATGATGTTACTTAAATGACTGAAAAATTATCTCACTATTTTTTTATTTGAAACCTACAGAGGTGAAAAAATGTGTAAGAAGTGTAAAGTGTTTTCAATCAATCGTCAACATAGTCTATCTTGAACCCAACAGGCTATCGTATTTTTCAAGTCTACGGGACACCCATAAAAATTCTACAGTGTTATTATATTCACGAGTTTTTTATTCAATCTCTTAGGGGGTGAAAAGACGTGAAATGTGTTTCAGATAAATCCTCGAAATCGTTCGAATCACTGGAGATATTGAGCTGCTTTTCGCTTCGTAGTGGTGACTACTTAAATGGTCGTAAATATATTTCAGTATGTTTCTAATTCGAACTCTCAGGGCTGATATATGTTGATTTACCAGTGACTCTACGTGTTTTCGTCGTATTTTAAAGTTTAATTGGATTCTTATACAATTGTCTAAGATATCGAAATAATATTTTTCGTTATTCGACCTCTTAACGGATGAAATACGTAAAATTTATTTTCGTTTAAGCAATAATATCACGCTAACCAGTTGAGATATCGAGGCGTTGTTTGCTTCAAAATGCCTGAAGAAAAGTTACAGTTGTTATTATATTGGATAAAATAACTTAATTACTAGGGGGTTAATTTTAGTTTGTAAACTTTGGAAAAGACTATACGAAAAGCAAGTAGTAGCAGCGAGAAATATTTTATACAGGAATTACAATCTGCAGTTTAATATATCGAGACGTATTGTTGTACAACCATTAAATATCTACAAAATATTTTATTTGTTTTCATGACTATTGTCGACGTTATGTGGCGCAGTTGTTTGTAGCTCCGGTCTACGGTTAGGGAGGCTTTGGGCTAGCATTCAGTGTAACATGCAATTATGATACTTAAGGAATGCACGGTTGATGAATTTAATGTCATTTCAACGAAGTCATTCGAAGGGGTAAAAATGGATGATGCAGTCCACTACCCACCGAAGTTCTTCGTTAACATCAGCGCATATGTCATACCATAGGTAGCGACACTGGAAAATCGCGAAAATGTTTAAAATAGTCTCCAATAAACTGTATTATATTAACCGTGACACGTGTGAACAGTTTTGGGACAAATCACACAGGCTGTGTGTCTAAGCTGTGCAGTTCTAACTCGGCCTGTTGTAGAGACAAAAAATGCTACAAATAAACAATAGCCAATGTTAATACGAAACATTTTGTGTTATATACATCACGTTGGAGTCTAGGAAACTGTAAACTATTTCCGCGATTTTCCAGTGTCTCTAACCATAGGGCGTGGCACATAATTGAACGCTAGAACCATTAATCTATAACTGTAGGTTTCTTGAAGCCAATTTGCGAAAATTAAACAATAGCAATCCTAGGCTATAGTTTTAGCCAACGTTTTAAACAAAATTGTTTCCAGTGTTACGAACTTCTGAAGCACAATCTCTGACGCCGGAACCTTGTGCATTTAACTGCGGCGCAAGAGATCACGCGCAATGAATTAGTAATTCTGGATAAATATTTTCTCGTAAAGTTGGCAAATACCGTTGTCTAGGATTGTCATTGAGTATTTTATCCATATTGACTTCGAAAAAAGCGTAGAAATCAATTGATGTTTTCAGCGTTTATTTATCTACCACGCACTCTATCTAAGGGAGGTTTTGCACAGTTACCAATGGTTGTATTCGGAGGAAATCAGAATCATACCACGTACACTACTTATGCCATTCGATTACCCTTTTACATTTATGAGACTACAATTTCCGTTCAAATGTAATTTTGCTGTGACTATAAATAACGCCCACGGGAAGTCGCTGAAGTGGCAGAGATAGACTGCTTTTTGCGTGGGCAGATATAGCAACTTATCCTGCTGCAAAGTTATCTCAACTAGCAAATTGATGGTTGAACTACTAAAATGGTGTTCAAAGAGGTCCTTCATATAAAAGTAAATATTAGCCTTTACAAGTAATACACACGGGCAAAGTCGCGTGTGTACTGCTAGTTAGAAATGAATATTTAGATGTCATTGGCTGATGAGTCTGTTTCTTCCTATTTCTTTATTTCTAGAGTAACAAAAGCAAACGCCTTTCAGTCAACAGTAGTTAAAAGTTTACATGTTTGATAGAAACCAGCCTTACTGTCCATTGCATTATACTTTCTTTGCATAAAAATTAGTTCTGTTAAAAATACGAACATTTTTCCAAGTGCTCAGTTTACTTAAGACTACCCTGCAGCAAAAAATTCGTAATTTTATATTTGTACCAAATACTGTCCAACTTTCACACATTGCATTAACAGTAATTTCCCACAAATAATATTATTATAGGTTCTACAGTTTCCTTACATAACAATTATGTATTTTTCAGATACCAACTTAAAAAGCAGGCTCGATGGATGTAAAATGGTGCAAAAAGTACACTACAACCCATTCCAAACTGAAAAGGGTTTGTTAAGTGTACTAAACTGACTTACAATCTATTGTTCGTTAGGAAGTCAAAAACAAAATATTACAACGTAATTTTTAGAGGATTAGAATGAAGATTATGTTATACAGTATATTAGTGCTATCAGGACAGATGTGTAAGATACTAATTATTATAAGACTGTTTTTCTTTGATGAGAGTACGACCATCGTTGATGTGAGGCAAAAATTTAAGTCTGAGATGTGGTATAGCCAAAATGTGTCACTGTGTTAAAATACTCTTCGCGAACATACTAAGATTCTCAGTTGATAAGGCCGCGGTTGGCGCAGTGACTAGAGTACGCGCCTTCCACCAAGGCGAGCCGGGTTGGATCCTCGGCGGGGTCGGTCCCCGGATTCTCGCATGTGGAAATCGTGCCAGACGATGCCTCTGGTCGGCGGGTTTTCTCTGGATCTCCCGTTTACCCCGCCCCTTCTTCCCGGTGTTGCTCCATACTCACATCATGTCAACCCTCACCAGCGCTCAACACCTATATGTTAAGTTCTGACCAGAATATCTTCGTTCTTCACTGTTGATGGGAAAATTCATGGGCGACTCTGGCCTGATGACCCCTTCTCGCAAACAAAGCTGTTGGAGAAGTAATGTTGTTTTTAAATAAAATGTAGAAATTTAGATAAATTTAGAGCAATAAGAAAAATAATTATTAGCAACAGAATTATAGGAAAATTCATGAAGCACTTCTTATTTTATGTTATAATTATGCTCAAATAAACATCCGTGGACCGCAGATTACTTACTGTAATATCTACTTGAACAAAATGTTTAATGCCACGAAGTAGAAAGGAATTGGCGTGTCAGAAAAAAAAACGAAGATGATCTTTTAGAACATTTAGTACTAGGCTTTATTGTTTCTGTTAGCTAATGGAGTCTATGGTTTTTAATTTCGACGTGTAGTTTAAACATTATTTTCATAGGCGCTTAGTGGCCGCGCAGCTAACAGCAGGTTCAAGATCCTCATAGGTGCTGGAGAACAAAGCTGACAAGGATAACTCCTGGAGAATACACGATAGGCCACTTTACACATCAGGAATGCATTGCGGACCAACAGATCTTGCAGGCGTTTCTGATGTAGAAAAACGTTTTTCAGAGAGAAATACAGCTTTCCGTGACTGTGTATTCTCTTTGTGCCAAAATGAGGAACTGAATTAAACATCACAGCTAACTTCATATACAGAGGGCACAGAAGCGCGAACTGATAATAGGCTAAATAAAATAACGTACAAATTTTCTTTCAAAACAATTATTTATTTTATATTTAACTGAACCGTAAACTCAGATTTTAACACAATTTTTAATACAAATACTGTAGATGTGTGCTATATATTTCATTCAAGGTACATATAAAACAAATATAGTTTATTGCCAACTAATTATATTGTTTACCTTTTAGGTGCAGTTGTCTGACAAAACTGTTTTCCTATGAGTTTAGAAGTACAAACTTCAATATATTAATGTATTATAAATGCAACTTAACTATGTAAGTCTATATAGTCATGTTTCACTGGAATAACAAATAATATGTGTACATATTTAACATTTAATTTAAACTGGATTCTTACCCATTTCTCGTAGTTAAGAGCACATAGAAAATCTACATCTAAACGTAATATGTCTAGGATATTGCAGAATATTTTTGGGAATATATTTAATAAGATTACAATAGTTACGTACGTTATACATACAAAACAGTCTCAAATCAACTTCCTGACATACACTCATTGAGGAGTTAAGTGTTTTTCGACAGAGTTCACACACATGAATTCTCAATGCTTGGTCCCCACATGCAACATTAAATTGTGCTGGCAACAATTGAAAGGTCTGATAACCTCAAGAAAGCTTTCTTTACATTAAATGTCTTAAGAATCTTAGACAGGAAAAAATATGATTCAATGTTTGTACCGAATACTGTTCAACTTGCAGACATTATATCTTATCACATTTTCGTAGAAAAGAAAACAATCTACTGCCAATAATTTTTGGATAATGGTATACCAAAGTAAAAACAAATCTTTTTTTCTACTGAATACTATTAAACTTGCAGACAATTATTCTGATTACAACATGTTCGCAGAAAAATAAAACAATCTACTGCCAATATATTTTTTTAATAATTGCACACCAAAGTAAAAATGTACGATATTCAGAAATTACCTATAGTAAAACCTATTTCTCATACAGAGTCGAAGATGATGCACGGTACATAATGAAGAGTATAGTATTACCAGTGAAAATATTTTTTTAGATTAAAACAACTATGAAAATACATAAAATGTAAATTGTTTAAACAATTTAATAATGCAAAAATACTTCTGCTAGTAAAGAGACATTTCATTGCAGTTTATCCGTTATGAGATTGAAGAAGAGTCAAACATTGTTATCCAGTGACTGGGCCATCATTGGCTGGGTGGCCACTTCACATTACGACTGTGCTTCTAAAAGTTCCATTGTATTTCGGAATGTTTGGGATAGATTCACAAAATTTCGTCGAACACGTCAGTCGCCCATACTTCCGTTATATATTCTTTTGAAAAACTATTACCAACCATTAGACGTCCAACCGTTTAGACTTCAGTATAACCACTATGGGTTGCTAACTTTGACTTACTCAAATGACTGTAAAGTTCAGACTTAAAAATGTTAACATTATTAATAAATAACAATATTACGTACTCTTTAATACATAGATATGACATGATTGATTGAAAGTGCTACTGTGTCATTGTCGCGTTACTCATTCCCATAAACATCATGAATATTATCTTCTCTGACATACTGAATAACAACTTCTTTTAAACATTTCTGACTCATTTTGAATAAAAAGTTACTTAACATCGTTTGGTGTTTTGTTTATAAACTAATTCAAATAACTCCTTAAGTTTGCAGTACATATGATGAATAAACAGAAACCAGAGTGGACCTATGATTGGTCCATCATAATGTGCAATTAACCGATGTGACGGCCTATTCTGATTCCAGCTTTAAACGGAAGAATACGGAGGGTCCATAAAGTATCGATACCTTACAAATTGTCACCACAAACAAATAAGAACCGTTAGAAAACCGAGAAAAATGGCGGAACGATGATACGTTGGGCTTGCATTCGGGAGGGCCTAGGTTCGATTCCTTCCTTCGGCCATACAGATGTCGGTTTTCCACAGTTTCCCGAAATCAATTCAGGTGAACACTGGAATGATTTCTTGACGTACATTCTTAAAAATAGTTTGTAAATTTTCCACACGTGCATATAGGAACGCTAAGAAAAGAGGTATAGTAGAATTTTTTCCCAGACATCCAGGGTAGCACTCCTAAACTTTTTTATATAACAGTCACATGTATACTAAAGTTATCTGACTCGTATTGTAAAAGTCGAAAAAGTTTGCATATTTAAAAGGCGAAAGTATAGTAAAACAGTCTCAATCTGTGTTTACGTTAATTTACTTCCTAAACATTTGAAGAAGTTTTTTGTACAGTGTAGGTCACGGGATACTCCTATCTTAGTTTCGATCCTTGTGTTAAAGTTGTGTGTAACCGTCTCTAATGACCTCGCTGTCGAAGAGACGTTAAGCCCAATAAAAGTATAAAATAAAAGCGTTGGAACATTTTCAGCCAAATTCTTCCATGTGTTCCAGAGTTTGTGTCAGTTGTCACATGACTTCAATGTCAGCTCCTTTTGTTCTTGGAATTCCTATGCACTAATCCGGTATAAGTACGGGCAAATTTAGCAGTATTGACACACAACATTCATGACTCGTAATTTAAATGCCCTGGTGTTAATGCACATATAACATTGACGTTATATCACAACACATGTGTAAATAATAATGTTACATACGTAGAGCGTGGAGGACAGACAACCAACGTCACGAACGACTCGACTGTTTACAAACACGCCTTGCATAATGACTACAACACAGCGGCGCATCATTCTGTAAGAATACGAAGTTCGGTTGAAACTCCTCAACTTGGGAGAAACGAACAGTTAAGGCGCCCGCCTACTGGTCGTGTGTTTGTGCGAGTGAGGCAGAATGTTTTGACGACAGCCGCAAACTCATAACACTTTTCTTATTTGTGGTTACCGTTTAATGGTAATAGGTCGTTATGGACATTCGGTGTTTTTTTTTTTTTTTTAAGGTGCTAAAATATACCAGTCATTTCATGCATGTATGTGTAGAAGTGATAGACGTATGGAAACATTGTAAGTATTGGATTTTTATTAAAAAAAAACACCTAGTTACATTTGTTAATTCTAGATGGCCTTTGGTAGATCACATCCAATAAGTTCTAGAGTGCGTGATCAGCCAGAGAGAGATAAGGTGCCGCCTTACTAATACCAACGCTAAAGTAATATGATAGAAAATTTTATTTTACGAAAAGATCATCAGGAATAATGTCTCAATTGTAACAGTATCCGGGGTATACATAAATTTATGAATTATTTTCCTCTATTCTTGGTATTCTCGGCGACGTTCCGAGCATGTACATAGATACAATAATATTTACGTTTGTGTTCCACAATGTTTTAAATATTATTTTCTGGGCAGTGTAGGTGTAGGATAACGTAACGGAATCGTCTGGATAAGAAGAATACGTCAGGGAAGACACTATATGCGGTTATATTAAATTACGGGTTAGTATGGGAAAGGAATAATTTCAGCTTGAGTTGTTCAAACAGAAACCAAAGTTATCAAGCGTTTAACAAGTCAAGAGACCATGGATTGCTTGCAGGTTTTAAGACATGACCTGCTGATTGAGCAAACCTGGTCAGGTGACAGAAAATCTACCAGTATTCAGTACATTAGTTAAGGCCATGCCAGGTAGTTTCACAACTATTTTGAAAATATTTTTTAAATCAACATAATGTTCATATTGAAGAACCCTTACATTATTTTTTACGGGTGTATCATCATTTGTACCTAGTTTTTTTGGTAGCAATAAACGTCACAGTTTTTCAGATTTTTGCAACAAAAGTATCACCAAGTAGGCTATGTCATGAAAATAAGCCAGAATCAAGGAAAATAAGTTTTTGTGAAACAACGCTGCATTATTTTGCAAAACACCTTCACGGAAGTGTGCACACTATGGGTGCTCGTAGCCTCGAATTTTTTCCTAAAATTCCGTTAAGAAAGTTTTAAGTTTTTGCGTTAATGAGAAAAATTTACCTATCAAGGTCCTCAGGTGGCCGCTTACCTAAACCGTCAAGCGGTTTGCAGAGCTTCGAACGACCAAGTTTTATTCGAAATCCCAACAGTTAGAATTAACATTGAAAGACATCTCCAATAATATTTTAAGCAAAATTTCTCGCGGCCAAAATTAAGCGAAAATTTTACGGCACATTTTACGATTATACTCTTTTTTCAGAATGTTATAAACATGTGGGAGAGTGTAAAACACCTTTATCTTAAATACCTCGTCATTAAATGATAATTCATCCTCGAATGTCTCATAGAGGCGAGTTATCGTCGAAAAGACTGCACGCTAGTTTATTGACTTGCGCCTAGAGGCTAAGTTGTTGCGTGATGTGTCTACTGCGACGCCCTTATTTCTCTGAACTTGCTGCACCGGAACACGTAAAATACATCCGCCAAGGCGGCCACATCAATTTAACCGCCTTACGTTGTAGAAGGAGCAGGAAGGGACGACAGGTGCTGTCAGCCAGCGTGCGGACACGCTCTTCAGCAAGATGTAGGGAGGTATTATATGACCCAGGCGACCCTGGAGGCGGCGGGGGGCGGGTCGAGCCCCACCACGCTGACGGCGGGCTGCGGCAGGTCGGCGACGAGCGCGGGTCAGTCGGGGTCGTAGCGGCAGTCGACGAGGAGCGCGGCGGCGGCGGTTGCGGCAGTGGCTAGGGCGAGGGCTAGCTCGACGGAGGCCAGCACCAGGAGGTCGTGAGGGCCGGAGCGTGCGAGAGTGCGGGCCGCCTGGACCAGTAGGGCACCGTGCAGCAGACTAGCGGCCGCCCACAGACACACCAGAGGTCCCGCCACTCGTAGAGACGTCCCCGCGCACCGCAGCGATGGCCCTGCCTGGTGGTAGCCGCCGAACCCTCGGCTCGTGTGGATACTCGCCGCTGAAACCACACGCATATACGTGCTTTGCCATAAACACAGCACTTTTGAAGCCCTCTTTACGATTTCCCTTTTAACAAATTTCCATTATTCTGCCAATTTTAAATAAAAACAGAGCATCCTAAATTATAACAGAAGTTGGCGTTGCGGCCAGAACAATATAGCCTTACACCAAGGCGATCCTGACTCGATTCCCGGCGACGTTGGAACCGCTGGCCGTTGGCTGGTGGGTTACTCCCGTTTCCTCCGCCTCCGGCAAACCGTCGTCTCTCGCTTGTAGGGCCTCACATGTCATCCTTCGAGGTACGCAGATCCTCACGGGTGCCAGATCAGAAACCTGCGCTTGGGATGTGATACTATGCTACTATATTTATCATAAATGGAAGTATTATAGAATGTACTCGACTCAAAATGTCAACATTTGAGGCAACAACATAAATCATTCATTGACCAATCAATGATCATTCTAGACATGGCAATCTTCAAAAGTACTCAATTTTCCCGCAAACAGCATATAGACACACTGCCGCCTGCCGCCAATCCCGTTCTGGACTACCCACCTGCGTGTTTTGACGGTAGGTTAGTCTGCTCTATTGCTTGTAACCTCCACCCCTCCGAGTTCAGTAGTGCACTGTACCTTGGTATTTACATGGTGAAACCATGAAGGTCGTAGTATCGTTAGGGTAAATATAGTGTGCTAATCGGGCTGCGCAGTAGCAAAATCCTGATGTAAACATGTATTTGTCCCTACGATCACGTGAATTTCCGTGTCAAATCTGCCTGCACCGCCTGTGTGCGCAGACAGATTACACACGGAAATGCCACAAATCCGCGTCTTCCAGGGCAACTGCCAGGCTACTGGTTATAAAATAATAATAATAATAATAATAAAAGCAGGAAGTGTGCAGAATGATAAACAGTCTGGGAGATTCAGTGTGCAAGCTGAAACTGTGCAAATGGTACAGGATGCAATCACACAAAGTCCGACAGCATCAACCAGGAGGCTAAGCCAAGAGCTGAGCGTACCATAGCCAATGTTATGGAGGATTCTCCACTACACCTTGAGAAAACGAGAATATCACATCAAAATCGTACATAACCTGGTAAGGGCGGATTACGCAGAACGTGAATCAATGTGTGACAAGATGTTGTAGGCGCTGGAAGTGAATCATTTGCTGGAACATGTGTTTTTCAGTGATGAAGCTACCTTCCACACATGTGGCACAGTCAACCGACAAAACTGCAGAGTGTGGGCAGATGAATAATCAAATGTGATTCAAGAGTGGCAAAGGGATACCCGGAAAGTCTGTATGTGGTTGGGGATCACATAGTCCAAAGTGATATATGGTCCATTGCATAGTAACAGGCACATTACCTGAATATGCTAGAGTGGTTCTTGCAACCACAATTGCAACAAGATGGCATTTTGGACACTGTGGTTATCCAACAATACAGCACACCTCCTAATTTCGCACGGAATGTTCGTGCATACTTCGACGCCACTTTTCCACACAGGTGGATTGGAAGAGGATCACACAGACTTTGGGCACCACGCTCTCCGGATCTGGCACCCCTTGACTTTTTTTGCGTGGGGTTACATATAGTCGGAGGTTTACAGGGCCAGGATCACCTCCACTGATCATCTCAAGGACAGTATCAGCAATGTTAAGGATGGTGTTCCAGGAAGCTGTGCGTCGCTGGGACTTGTGTGTTGACATGCGTGGTGGCCACGTGGAACTTCGTTGAGACAATTATGATGAGTTATGCGCTACAATGTGGTTATGGCTTCGTTCAGTGTAACAGTACACATTTTTTTTCGAAAATGGATCGCTACTTTTGAATCACCTGTATGTTCTCTGTGGCAAGCTAGCAGTTGTTCTCTCTTGTAAGCGTATAACTGGAAAGTGTTATGCATCAATCGACTATGCGCCAATTGTAATTAACGTATTTAATAATTTTCAATTTTAAACCAGTAACATAAAGAGTATCTTGTGCCTATGTATCGATGCTGTAAATGCTGCCTTTATATGACTAAATAACTTTTGTTATAACGTCTCAAATCAATATATTTTAAGCATAATTTACTGATAACTTACTATTCGCTTATGGTCAATTAATGCATAACAACATCGTGCCTACGATCACGTGATATGTTTGTCACACAGAAGCCTATTATGGCTATCTTATATTCACTCTACTGTAGTACCGTCCTGCGTAGACCCCTTCTCCCTTCTTCCCGTCCCCTGTGACAATTTACGTGCGATTAAGTTAGTTTAAGTCAGTTTTGATAATTGGCCATAAAATGCCTTTCGCTGAAACAAATAACTGTTTTGTTAGGCAAAAGAATTACAATAACAATGTAAAACTGTTACTCCGTGAGGATGCGGTGTGCGGAGAGTTAAGGTTGGTTTACAGTTAAAAAACGTATGGATAGAACATACAAGATAACAATAGAAACTGTGCACAACTAGACGCTTTGTACAAAAATGGCTCACAATAAATTGGACTAGTGTTTAGCCAATGGCATTTTTTCGACGAATCGTAAATATACCTTGTTGTATAAAAGTTAACCGAAGGCCACTGAAACATATTTGAAGTGGAATTATATTAGGAGATAGTAGGAAATGTAGAAACAAAGCTCCTATTAACTGCAAAGCGTAACATGTTATTTACAACATATAAATATAGTTCCTAACATGAAAATGTCTTATTATAGCTTTGTTTTGTTTTTGTGTATTTTTGGAGGTTAAACCAACATGGCGAATGTTCATGAAATCAGTTACTGTGATTGGTTGCTGTCCTATGCGTACGCACAAGAAATGAAATATCACCAGTTCCTATGTCAGCATCCCTATGCACGCGACCACTATTTTTGTGTTGTGAATCGGTAGGTAAGAATACATAGAGGTTAGTTCTTGTGCGAACGACCTATGTTCTATGCTTACTGTTATTTTATCAATTGTTAACGAACCCACATTTAGCGTATTCACAGACTCTCGTTCGGTCCGGACGTAGCCGACTGACGAGACGAAAATAGTTTATATAATGTTCGTACCTAGACAAAAGTTGTCTCTGACGTACATGCCAGTCGTCAGACCCAACAAGGTTCCAACATACCATGCATTATACCACAGTGTCCATCCAACTATCTCGTTGCCATCAAGTGTGGCAGACTGTACAAACCTATCCAAATTCGTCCCGCTAACTTTTAAGTTGGTAGGCAAATAAATGAAGTTACAGATGGATCTGAGGAGCACTGGTTCACATGTTAGTATACTTCGGCCAACGAATGTTTTTATTTTATTTATTTTAGTGCTCTCCGTTTGATCCTTAAGGTTAGGGATATGGAGCATATCAAAATTTGCATACATTCAACACATGCATAGCAAAGAAAAACAAAACCATAACACATTACAAAAGCCTACTTACATCAGACTGCCTTCAACACACGAACACAATGTTTTGTAAAACCTGTTTGAACATATTTTTAATACTGTATACGAAAACTGTTTTTACTAAACGCCAGCCATGAGGCGTATTTGGGGTGTTAAGTTTTGAACCATGTTTAGTATATGGATTATTAAGTTTCTTTCTTTCTTTACCGGGTTTATTTACGTCCCCCGGTTGTATGCCGTTAAGCTTAATAAGGGACGACACACAAATTATCTCAACCTTTGTAAACGACACAAACATCCACGCCCGTGCTGGGATTCAAACCCAGGACCATTCGCGCCGTAGACCAGCTTACTAATATCAGATGCTCAAATTGAAATATCTCAATATTGGTTAAAGTGGGTAAACATGTCACCAAATTTAGAACGCACAGGGAATGAGAGACTAAACCATTTTTTTAAAATGAAAAAAAAAAAAAACATACAGATGTATAGCTATATAATTATGTGCAAGAAAATACACACTGAGAAAAATTTGAAATATTTGCTTTTTGTGTAGCGTGCCAATATGCGTTACTTAAATTCGTAAGACGCAAAATTATGTTCAGAAAGATTAATCTTTGGTGAACAATTTTGGAATAAATCATTCATTGTATTTACTGACTTGCGTTACAAATGGTTATACTTGCAGTTAATCGTGATCAATCAAAAGCGTTACATTATGTTACAAAAATCTTCAAATTGTGAAATTTTGCTAAACTTCGCAGTACAACGAGAGTCTTGAAAAACAATCTGATTTCAGATGAAGGTTCACATGTTTAAATTAAAATATGCCGTTTTATTTCCTTGTGTAAACCTATGGTTTTCCTTTAAAATGTGTACATAAAGCATACATAAAGTAATACATATTACTGAAATATGTATTGAAATTCGTTGGAATTCGAAAGAGAATACGGATTTAAAAAAAGAGAAAAATGTTATTGCCTTCATTTTGAGATGTTTTGCTTGCGTGATGCATTCATTTAGCTTAATCTCTTACGCAGAAATCGAAGTAATAAAATTACGGCATCATACATAGTTCACCACAAACCATTCTAGTTACACGTTTGCTCACATATTTCGCAGAAGTAATTTTTTAGGATTGCTCTTTTTTGGTAGTTCTATATTAACCTTCAGATTCCTACAAATTTCAATAAACATTACCACGCCCTCTTAAATTCCTGTTTGAATTGTAAAACGAGTTTAAGCTAGATAAAACAATTTTGTAAAACATGTACTAATAGTAGAGACGTGGAATATTCAAGTAAAATTTATGCCTAGGAAATCTGTTACGAAATCTGATTTAAACTTATTTATGAAGTTCAGTATTAATTGTTATAGTAAACAATGCAATGTATTGGCTTATTTAAGATTTTAGACTTACCCTACGTTACTTATTTTGGCTTACATTATCGTTCTTGGCGTAACCTCTCAAAATTTCGCAGCTTAAACGAATTCTTAACCAGAACCAACAGAACGTATTATCAAATACGAAGCTGTTTATTTATTTAAATTATCTTAATTCCCCCATAATATAACCGATTGATTTGACGTGTGTATGTGAAATATGGAGCAGTGCTTTTCGGCAAACAGGATTGTCTAAAATGAAATATATGCAACTCTGAGATCCAGTCAGAGCTAAATACATCATACCAATGCATCTTGCATATATTTTGTAATAAAGCTAATTATTTTATGCTTGATAACTCCAAGCGCAAATGTGGCAATCTTACGTGTGCGTGTGTAGTGTGGGCTTGTGTGCATCGTAGAAATTAAGTCGCGGGTTAATGAATTCAGTCAGTGTTTTAATTACGCTCATTTATCACTGTCATAAAGTCTGACAGACATTCATCGCGCTGAGCCCGTGTTCCGTCAACTGTTTATTATTCATGGCGCAGGCACATGGAGCAGGCAGGCGCATCGTCACACGAGGTAACTCAACTTTGTCTAGTGATTTATCAAGTACGACGGTGTAATATCTCACCCTCATAAACCTTTCATTCGCCGAGCCTGCGCAAGTTTGCTCCAGTCCTCTGGTATTACACAAAGATTCTCTGGTGAAAATGTGTTGTTTTAACCTATTGGTCGGGTATTGGCCCCACGTCCGCACCCTTCTACATGTGTGGTTCACGTTGTATGTGCAATACATTCGCGTAAATATTGTGTCATAAATTGTGAGCACTTGTTGTAGTTTTTACTACGCATTAGAATAAGGGATGCTTGCCTATTCCAGCGGCGGGACGCTCTAAGGCCCAGTTTACACGGAAATATAACAGTAACAATATTAATTACAAAATGCTAGTTACAAAAATTATATCAACAAATTTTAAGCTGTGGTATACTGTTTTATAGCAACGTTGATAGCAAATGTGTTACTAACATTGCTGAAAATATCAATAATGTTACCAACAAAGTTGTAACAATGATGAATGGAAGTTAATAGCAATGTTGATGGCTTAAATGCTTACTACATTGTTGATTACATGGCTAGTAACATTTTTATCAACATCCTTTGATCTAGACCGCCCTAGAATTGGTCCGGAAAATAATGATATCAACAGTGTTGGTGCTCAAAGTTATTAACATGTTTCTAAAATTCGTAAGTTTTGTTGCTAGCAAAGGTTTTTAACAAAGTGTTGGAACCAAATGTTATTAACACTTTTAATAAATATTAACAAAGTTAATTACGGAATATCGGCAACAATGTTAAAAACATGATTTAAACAAATTTCAAGCATTTTTACAACACTGTTAATAACTTTGCTGAAAACATTTGTTATTAGCAGTGTTATCGTTGGTGTAGGTAAACTACGATTTACAATGTTCCAGTCAGAACATTTTCAAATGTTCAGTTGTTAAGGTGGCCGCCTGCCAGGCCGTCGAACTATGTGCAGAGCTTCGGGCAACAGAAGATTATTCTAAAACTACTCAACGCGCGTGAGTTATTCCTGCTGAGGAATATCACGTTACACGTGTGTATACACATTTCAGTTCTTCCAGTAATAATTAAAACTTATTTTCTTGTGTCCAAAAATGTGAACGTGTGTTTGCTTTCCTTCTTAGGCATGATAATATTGGTTCAGAATATTTAATAAGGCATAGGCTGGTACAGCACACCTTTGTATCAAATACTAAGTAATAAAATGATACGGTCACCAAACAATGTCTTACAATGTCGGCGAGAAGACTACATGCCACTTTAGTGACATGCACCTAGAGACTAGGGCGAGGCGTAATGCGAGTGTTACGTTGCTCTTAGTATTCCGCGCTTGTAGTGTCCTATCCCGAGCGGCAGGGATACGAGGAGTAGTAAAGTTTCGGCGGTCAGGGTTCGAATTGGCAATAAAGTGTTGATACACATTGAGACTAGCGATTCGGTTACACACAGACTTTATTCAACTTTGATTTACACAGTCTTAGTCAGTTGATTCGTGATGAACACATGAGTTACAGGCATATGAATACACCCGACACTAGGGCACGAGCAGACTTCTGACAACAATCGTGTTGTTTAACCACGTCACGAATCTCACACCTCTGCACGGGACCGTTACAGGTAATCCCTCAACAGGTGTATGCTTAAGTGGCCAGTGGGATGTCTTAGCACGATTCCTCTAGAAGGCCTGAAGCTCCGACTATTGCCGGGAAGACTTGCTAAGTGATGCTCGTGCGTCCCTATACATACCACACTGAAACTTACCGCACGGTCCTTATTTTAGGCTCGTGTGCAACACATGGTGCTGGGTGCAACATGGCTCCCCTGGCGGGGGCACGACTCTTGTCCTTACAGGCGGACATTACTCTCTCTTTCCCTCTCATTCTATCCATCCTCTTACCAACTTTCACAACATAAATTAATAAACTACCCCATTTGTCGATACATACGACAGTAGGCATCGATCGCGCCACCTTCAATTCAAACATACTTGTGAAATATTTATGTGAAATGTGTGTACTTGGACCAACAATGTGCACAGTTTATGACCTATGACTAGAATGTTACACGATTGATACCTGTGAATGGTGTTTTAGTCAGTGTCCAAGACTCTAGCTTTTGGTGTTTGGCCGCGCCCTGAGACAAATATTCGTATCTGAGTTCATAGAAGTCTCAAATCTGGCTACTTAAATCTGATCACCCTAACAAAATACTGTGGCAAATTTACCGCACATTTGTCGCTACCAATTTTTATGACTTGTATAATTCCATAATAACCAGCTCCTGAACCGCGGAGACGTAAACGATTAACAGACAATTGCATTGTTATGATGGGCTGTAGTAAATTTCAGAAAGACTGATAGTTAAGTAAGAACCTGAAATCAATTAATGAAAGGATTCACTTAATAAACCATATTTATCACTTTGAAAACTTAAGCAATGTTGACTGCTTCAAAGGCACTAATATGTTAAAAGGGGCGAATGAAAATTACTTCGGAGACACTTGTAGCTCTAGGTAGGAAAGTAAACTAAATGTAGCAGAACGTCCATCTGACATTAATGTGCAGCAGATAAAAACAATTTGGAAAACATCCCTAGGAAAGTAACCTTGAGAGAAGGCTAAGGTAATAAATATTAACGACTTCGGACCGAAGTTGTATATTTGCACATTAAAAAAAATCATGTATGTGTATTTTACCGAGTATATTGGTACACTGGATGTAGTTTATTTTGAACGAACTCCATTGTAATGTAGATGTCTGTTAAAGAAGACATCTATGTCGCAATGGAGTATGTTCTAAAACATTATATCCAATCATGCACTCCCATTGAACACCTCTTTCAAAGATTATATTGACACCGTTGGGAAATTCCTTCCAAAAAATTGCCCAAAAAATATAAAAATATGCGGATGAAAATTTAATTTTCTTTATTGGACTACCCTTTTTCTCTAGTAGTGAGGGGTATTACTTTTCGCATCTGTAAATATAAATGAAAGTGGCAGCTATGAAAAGTTTTAATGGTATTTTTTAAACCAGTATTGAACAGGTATTAAATTATTATTTTGTGCGGTTAGTACAAAAGTATTTCGTTGTCAAAATTAAACTATTGTGGTCACTTAAAAACAGTTTTGTTTTTCACCACAACATATTTGGTAGGGAAAATTTTCTACAGAATTTTTCCGTCAATGTAATACATGAGACAATGGTAGCTTACAGACACCAATACTTTATTTCAGAAGTTTGAAATATGATTTATAAGTGTTCAAAACATAATTATCATAATAGGATATTTGAATTCTAGTGTGCGCATATATTTTTAATGAAAGTTGTCCAGCATCTTAAACGTAAGATTCTTTTGTACACATTTTTGATGCTCTTCTACTTCACGAATGATAATGTATTCTTGCCTGCTTGTATTATAATAGATTAGACTGTAGACATTGGAATAACCGACCATACCTGGAACTTATCATGGTTCGTAATGACTGCCTTACACTCCACCACTAACCCTACTGAATTATGTTTCATAAAAAAATTTTTTTTATAAAATCTAAAGAGAAAGCCCCACTCTTAAAATGTACAGTTTTAATACACAAGTTAAGGTCACTCTTGGTGGGAAAGAGAACAATGTAAACAGTACAAGCTTAAAAGCATCGCAAGGAAATCTTAAAACTGACGTTTACTTCACTGTTTACAAAGTAGAAAAGTTAAGTGACGGCTACGTAGTTCAACTTGCCAATTTTTTTCACAACATCTACCCGTAAAAATGTTTTTCGAAGTAAACATTTTAAAAATTATTGTATGATATTGGAAAAATAATTAACTTTCTATTTTTATGTTTTCTCTTGCACATAGACCGGAGATTAATTTCAAATGCCTTACTCTAAAAATTGGATTTAGTTTCCTGGAATATTCATTGTACCATATTTCGAGATTATTTTGATAAACTGCGCCAAAGTATGTTTAAATTTAAATCACATTTAGTTTTAACCAATGGCCGTAAATATGACTTCTCGGAAAGGAATTGCTGGCTGTCAGCCCTGTATTTTCCAGAATGTGGTGTATTATTCATTCCATGAAGTCGTACAAAGCAAACATTTAAGTTGATCACAAGAGTGCCTTGACATTTTCATCAAGGACGTCGTGTTATGTATAACCATATAGATATATAAATGGCAACTTTCTCTCTCTATACATATATATATAATATATGTATCTATTTTTCTCTCTCCCTCTCTCTCTCTCTATATATATATATATATTTATATATATGTATATATATAGAGAGAGAGAGAGAGAAAAAGAAATACATAGAGAGGGACAGAGAGAGAGAGCGATAAATAGAAATAGAGATAAAACTACCCAATAATGTTATTATGTATTAATAACAGACTGTATGTTTATCTGATAATAATTTCTATCTTAAAAATATTTTAGTAGTTCTAAAATGTTCTTCACTTACGTGGAAATATACTCTTTATGGTTATATAGGAAGAAAGAGGAAAACATTAGTGACTTCATTGTCACATGCTTGTTTCCTACAATTATTTAATAATTGGTCCAAGAATATTTACACTAATTTAAAACAGTGATACTGAGACACTAACTAATTAATTTGCGAAATTCTATTTCAGTGACTACATAAAGGGTGAGGGGGAATGCCCCTCCCTTTAGGTACGCCCCTGATATTGAAGTAAGCTGGGCAATATTACCTGCGGCAAGAACTGTGAGACCACCGGCCGGCAAGCCGAGCCCCAAGTTAACTCTCCCTCGCTCCTCTATGATGCCTACGGTGCCCATGACCAACGTGGAGATGCCCAGCACGATCTGCAATCAGTACCACAGTTCACAAGTATAACATGATGTTTACACGCTTGTAAAACATAACTAAATATCACAATTTTAACAAAGTCTCAAATTCCATTCTACATGATTTAAAGTTCGTATTACAACGCCCGATAGCAGGTAGAGCATGCCCTGAGAAACAGCAACTGCCATATAAACGTAGGGTCGGAAGAAAGTCGTTACCTTGCTGCAGGGAGTTAAGGTATGATACGTACGTGACATGCTCTCAACTTGCAATTAATGCCATTCATCGGTTGGTTACAAAGTTAAATATACTCATAGAAATGGCGCCCACCTTCATGAATGCGTAATATACAACGATGGAGCATGTTGTCTTCATTCGTTGTTACGACGTCTTGAGAAGTTTTAAAATGAACGGCCGAGGTACGGATGCGCGCGATGAGAGCCATTACTGAATGCACGAGAGTCGCGTACACTAGCAACTTTATGTAGTCCTAGAGAAAAAAAGTACATCTTGGTGAGGTCAAAGGAACGTGACAGTCACGGCACTGACCCGCCCTGTCCAATCCAACCATGTCGAAGTGTGTCGCCGAGAAACTTAAGCACTGCCGGTATGAAATTGGCTGTTCTGGACGTGTAATATATGGCCACGTATGACGACTAGCCTGCTGACGTTCTTTGTCGCTCTATAACAACGTAATGACATTTTCGAACCAATGTTTATAGCAATTATCGGTCTACTGGCCATGTCATACCAGAGCTACAGTGCTGTAACACGAATGTTTTACTATACTGTATACATACCAACCTTCACAAGTGAGGTTACATTAACTACTGCGAAACTAATAGAGTTAATAGTGTGAACTATGCAACTATCAAGTTAACGTGTGCAACAGCATTACAAATACAAATAGCGATATTAAATTAAAATTTAATAATTTACAAATACGTAATTTTTTACAAGCACTACATTCTCCATCAATAAACAACTAAACTTACTACCAAGCGAGGTAGTACACCGGTAACAAGTTGGACTCGCATTCGGAAGGACCCGAATTCGATTACCAGCTCCCGCCATCGTGATTCTGTTTCCTATTGTTTCTCGAAATTGCTCCGAGCGAATACTGAGAAGCTTCATAACACAGGCCATTGCCGACTCCTCTCCTTGTTTCTGTCCTTGTTTAAATTTTTGTGCAGCTGTCTCCAATAACCACGCTGTCGGCGAGACGAATAAAGTAAAAAAAAAAAAAAAAAAAACTTAATTTTCTATCGCCAGACAAAATCAGTCATACTTTGAATAAACATAAGCTCTTAAATTTGGCCGAAAAGTCATCCGTGTACACTTCTGCAATGACAGGAGCGAAACTCGTGATATAATTATTTACTGTCGCGTTACTAGCATTTAAATATTGCAGTGACACTTGGCAGGTTTGCAGCAACAAAGTAAATACTGAAAATACAGAAGCTGCAAAGCATCTACCGTAGTATGATATCTGGGTCGGAATATACTATAATGACATAGTCGCATGTGATTAGTGTTGCCGCTTTCCACAAATACAACTATACTTGGTTCAATGTATAATAATTATGACAGAATTGTAAACAGCTCTGGCTATCTAGCTCGTAAATACGGAGTTAAAACGACGAATCAATGTTAAAAGAAAATAGTTCTTATTGATCAATTGCAAGGATAACTAATTTCTTACAAAAAAACATTCCTATTTAAATTAATTAATATTGCCATGAAAACACATTTTCGAAAACTTTAGTCTCTCATATTTAATTCTTGTAAAATATAAATTTTAAAGTTATACTTTAAATATTTAAGTATCTCTGTGTGTATAAAATGGTTGACTGACTGACTGACCGACTGATATTTCAAGCCACAGCCCAAACGGTTGAACAGAAACGTGGTGGGTTCCTCTCAGATTCTAGGCGAGCACTAAGAAAGGATTTTCCGAAATTCAACCTCTAAGTGGGCTGAAAAGGCGTGAAATGCGTTTTCGAACAATAGTCGATATAGCTCGAACCCAACGGGCTATCGCCGTGACTTTTAATTCAATTCCACGACCATAAAATGCTTACTAAGCGATTTCACAGGATTTTCTAAAATTCTGCTATTACGGCGGAGAAAAGATGTGAAACGTGTTTTCGATTATTTTCAGATACACAGTTAATTTTTGTCCGAAAAGAAGTTTTAGGATTTTTATGAAATTCTGCTCCCAAGATGAGAAATATGATTATAATGAATCGTTTATATAATTATATCTAACCGAAAGGGCTATCGTCGTAATTTTTACTACTACTGAATACTTACTTAAATAACTAAGTTTAGAAATTCAATAATTTAAGGGGTTTTAAAAACTTAAAATATGTTATAGATTATTTGAGTTGAACCATTCGAGATATCGAAGTATTCTCTGCTTAAGGATGATGCTTACGAAAAAAAAAAAAAAAAAAGAATAATCCATCTTAGAATCTTTCCGAATCCGCCACTCAATGAGGTATTAAAAACCCTGGTAAAATGGGTTTGCATTTCATATTCGACACATATAAACGCCATTGACCTTTTTTATGTCGATGTGATTTCGCTTAAGAATGATGCGTAATTGAAAAAATAGTTTCACGATTTTTCGAAATTGGATATCTAAGGTGGCGAAATGTGGTGAGGAGCGGTGAATAAGTGTTTTCACTGAATCGTCGGTATATCTTGAATTCAGTGGGTCGTCGCCGTGTTTTTTACGTTCATGAGACACCCATAAAATTGTCTAATATGATTGTCAATAATATTTCTAAATTTAGTTTCTAAGTGGGTGAAAAAGCGTGGAATATGTTTTAGATAAATCCTCGATATAAACTGAACCCGGCGAGACATATAGCTGCTTTTCGCTACACGATAATGATTAAGTAAATGGTCGCAAAATATTTCAAGATTTTTCTCAATTCGAACTCTCAGCTCTCAGCACAGCCGAAACACTTTTGCTACTAAATTGACGTTACTGAAACACATTTCCAAAAATTAAATTCTAAAAATATTAAAAATTATATTATTTCATACTAGCCAAGAGGAAAAAAATTCCCAGCAAGGTACATCGCTTTTAAATTAATATTTAACAATTTTTTAAACGTTTAAATTATGCACAGCAAGCGAATAGATACGCATCGTGTTTAAAAATACATTTCAATTGTATCATGGCTTATAACTTGGGTCGCTTTATATAAATTAAATTTTGAAGCATTTGTGAACTTGTTTCTTTTTTGTGTCTGACACGTTTGATTAACTTACAGGAAAAACGAACAAAAGGAAATTGTATAGCACAGAGAATCCAGTCTGTTTTTGAAAAGCAATAATTATTTCATTACCTTTATTGTTGTACACAGTAAAACAAATCTTAATTTTACAAGAAAAAAGCTTGTAGTTTGAAGTCAGAACTTTTTTAGTCTAGGCACTACAACAAGAATGTCACAGGTCATTAAAGGGACCTCAGTTTTCCAAATACCTTTGAGGACTAGTAGGATGTATTTTTATGAGCAAAGTGTTTGAAGTGGAACAAAATAAACTTCAATGGCCTGTCACATTTTATAAAATACTTTGTAATTTTACAAAAAAGAAAAATACATCTCGGAAACTGTTGCCAAAAATATTTTTGTGACAGTTTAAACAGTCGTTATAAGATCTTATATATATATATATATATATATATATATATATATATATATATATATATGTATATATATGTAAATGTCCAATTATTATTTGTACGTAGATAAAAATGCTTGTAAATATACATACATATTTGCATATTTACAAGTATTTCCTCTAAAGTTAAAAATATTTTTGTATACCTACAAAAGATTTTTTGGAAGCTAGCTCCCAAAGAACTTTTTTGTAATGGTATATATTTTTTACTGCGTGGGTAGTATCTTAAGCCAAGTATTTAAAAATAATTCTAACATGCATAGCCCTTTAGCGGTTACGGATAAACTCTGCCTACATAATACTCATAAAACAGGTTGAAAACATAGAATGATACCCGATGTTAAGGGACTCGCCTCGTTGCCATAAAATCACACTGCAGCGTGTTTGAAGAAAAAGTTTTACACAGAAACTAATAACACGTGTGTTCACGCCGTTTCTCTACAAAAAGAACACACACTTCAGACGACTGCCCTTAAGTACTTTCAAGACAACACACGTATTAGAAATTCCCTTTTAGGGCACGTCAAAATGGGATTTTCAGTCTGCTATAGCGGAAAATATACTAGCCGAATACATGTGAAACCACTTAAGGGTAGTGCACTGGACTTTAGTAAAGTGATTTCGTAAATAAAACAATAGGGTCACCACTTAAAGTCCCGTAGGAAATTTGTTTTTTTCGCGAAGACTGCACGCCTTAAGCATAGAGGCGACGTACCGTTGTATGGCCCATACGACGTCGCCCTTAGCACCATATCTCACTCACACAAACACATGTGCCACGAGGCGGGCCCCTTAAGTCTAAAAGACAGTAGGTTACGCGGCCTTGAAGGTAGAGCTGAAGGTTGTGCTGTACAAAAATATTTGCTATAGAACAATGTACAGATACTACGTAAATTGACGGAGATCAGGAAGCGTGTGTGTACGAGTGTTTACCCACGAATATTATTTTTGTTCTATTAAATTATATAAGACCAATTCTTTGCACGTCTTTCCGAATTATACTTATTAATGAAATCTTCGAGCGGATCCATTCTGTTGCACTTTAGCAATCGGTAAAATCTTTCAAATATACTACAGACGAACACTACATTCCTACCCCAATTTACTGCGTTACACCAGATCGCTTTGGTGGGAGGCGAATGGTCTGACCATTCAGTCACCGCGGCCCCATAGGTTAGGTAGTCTCGTTTGTAGAGATTTACACATGTTGTGATAACATTGTCAAGCGAATGCTAAATACCAATAATAGTGCAACTACGCTATCGATTGTTAAATGCACATTAGTTATGTAATAAAATAAAACCACCTTCGCTAACGACAAAACGTATGTTAGCCCCAGGAAGCATTTTAACGTAACTTGGGCATCATAGCAGGGACATTGAGAGAATGTCAGCGCATAAGGAGACCACCTAGGTGGCAGTATCTTGAGCGCCCGGGGCCTTGAAATGCGGAAGCGATAAGGACGACATAGCACGCTGACCAAACCTCACCTTAGTCATATACGCAAGTCACTGAACTGTCTACTCGCCGATAACTCGCCACTATGATGTACAATCAGTGGTAATACTTTAATTTTATGACATAGTAATATGAAATATTAAGGTGTATTTTACATGCCTGTAACATTGTAAAGATTAATCACAAAGATTTTTTATATCTGAAGATGACCTCAAAACACCCATTTTTTGCTATTTTTGCAGCGAGACAATAAGCTTTAAGCGGAGGACCTGAAAAGGGTACACATACGTGTAACGTTTTTTGGAAGTTATTCTTAAGCAGGCATCATTCACGTATAGCAGTTTTGGAATAAATATCTAACGGCCTAAGCTGTGTTCACCGTTCGGCGACCAGGTCACGTGGATTCACTGAGAAGACTTCGTGTATCAAATGCGTTTTTGCGCGTTTATCTCAGTGATTAGCTGTTTTGTAAATATTCCTTTTCCAGGAAAGGTGAGATGAGAGAGTTTCACGGCCCTTTAACAACGAAGAGTCGATTCCGTCTTTAATGACCTCGCTGTCGACGAGACGTAAAGCTCAATTACCTTACCTTACGAGCCGATGAGGGTGAAATGAGGTGAAGGGACATAACAACATTCATGCCAGAGCCGAGGTGCAAACCCAAGACCTCTCGCACCGCAGACCGTCGCCTAACCGTAAACGTTACGGAGGTCAGCTTCAGGAAAAGTACAAAAAATATTTTTGTCTGAATTCAGTCGAAGGTAACCAGTTCAGAAAATAATTTATTTAGAAATGATCACACCAAGTATACGGAGAAGGCCCAGTTCAAAAGGAAAACAACTCAAAAATTGCGTTTTTTAGTTTGACTCACCGACACACAGACAGAAGTGCACTCTACCCAGTTGAAAAGAACATCACGTAAATCCCCTTGTTTTAATAACGTGGCACTTTATTATGATTGCCAGTAAAGAAATCGCATTTCTTTTAATTTAAAGTGTAATAATTTCAGCAAAGACAGACTATAAAAATTTTAAATACATTAAAGAAATGCCTATGTACCTTTGCTTAAAATTAACAAATCTTTTCGTAAAACGTAAATCTTTCTATATGCATTTTACATAAAACTGGAAATTTTTAGTTGTTTTCTTTTTGAACTTGACCATCGATATAGCCAAAGAACAAGTAGTAATTAATTTTATTGTAAGTAAAATAAGAGCCCAGAGACAGCTGTTTATACGAGGTTAAGATGCACATAGTAAACTCTGACCTTGAAATTCTCAGGTCTAGTGAATTGTGATTTGGTTCCGTTCTGCATAACTCTGTCCACCTAAAGATGCCACTGTAAGGGTTAGCTATGTTGAACCAAGTATATGTACATCTATGAGTCCCTGAGTATATCTGCTGGTTGTCGGCGCTCGGCAACAGTAGCTTGTGTGCGTGGAGTCAGCCCCCTTGCCTAGCGTCTCTCCC